>CM038533.1:30123156-30140365 GCA_021498465.1 Hylobates pileatus
ATAACAGTAGTATACCATTCACACTTATTCAGATGGATATCCAAAATTATATAATTTGGTAATACGTATTGTTGAAAGGATGAATGGGGAAGGGGACTTTCTTAATTGGTTTATCTACCTGGAGATCATCTAGCAAAATCTAGTAAAGCTGAAGGCATGCACTCAGATACCTATGTAATTCCATCTTTCAGTATGTGCCCTAGATCATTGCCAAAGGAACAGGCGGAGTCGCTCACTGCAGCATTGTTGGTAACTAGTGGAAAATTGGAAACAATCTAATCATCATCAACAGATGAGAGCAGATAAAGAGTTTGTAGTATAATCATACAATGCATTTAAAATTAATGAACTCTGCATGTGTCAATGTGTAGAAATCTCAATAACAGAATATTTTTATTATTATTTTGAAGACAGAATGTTGCTCTGTTGCCCAGGCTGGAGTGCAGTGGAGCAATCTCAGCTCACTGCAACCTCAGCCTCCCCGGTTCAAGCGATTCTCCTGCCTCAGCCTCCCAAGTAGCTGGGATTTACAGGCGTGTGCCACCACCCAGCTAATTTTTGTATTTTTAGTAGAAACGGGGTTTCACTATGTCGACCAGCCCTTCTTCCTCCCCTGGGCTTTTTCAGGAGCGTCTCCCCAGCCAGGGGTATTCCTCGGGCTGCAGCCCCGCCCGTCTCCTGGGGCGTGACCACCTGTCCAGGCCCCGCCCCCTTTCCCGGAGATTGGGTTCAGCGCCCCAGCCTGCGGGCGCGTCCCCGCTCCTCGCCCGGCTTGGCGTCGGGAGAGCGGTCTGTGTGGCGGCTGTTGCAGTGTTGTGGTTGTGAGAAGGCGACCGCGGCAGTGGAGTAGCATAGGCGCTGCCCTGCGCCGGTCCTGGCAGGGAGTCTGGTGAGATGGTGGAGGAGGAGGCTGTGCCTTGGCGGGCCTCGCCATGTCCTGCTGCCTGGTAAGCACCCCATCCCTGTCCCCCGTCTCCTCGGGGGGTGAGGAGGAGCTGGAGGAGGGGCCGGCCTCTGTCCGGCTCCTGCCAGGGCGCTGTCACCCTCTGAGGAGGCAGCGCCCTGGGAGGGCTGCTGACTTCGTGCCCGGGGAGGGACATCCCGGGCGGCCGCCGCCTCCAGGGGGAGGCGCTGGGAGTGGGAGTGGCAAAGGGATCTCAGCGGCCCAGCTGGGCCAGGACCCTAGGTGCGGGGGAGGCGGGGTCCGGGGCTCCGGCTGCCTGCCCAGACCTGGAGGGGATGGGCCACTGTGGCTCCAGGTGTGGGACATACTCTGGGAGCGCCCGGGGTTCTCACTGACTCCCGGGAGGTGGTTGTGCGCCCTTTGCTCCCTGCCGGGTCTGTGGGGGCCCATCGTTGCCAGAGACTGGAGGTCGGGGACCATGGGAGCCCCAGGGCAAACGGTAGAGTCCTGGGCCTTGTGGAAAGGAGGAGTGAGCGCCTGAGTGTGCAGCAGGGCATCCTCTTGACCTGCTAATACTTAGGTGGGAAAGAAGGTTGGGGGCGGTTGGGGATGGTTGGGGGCGGTTGGGGGCGGTTGGCGTAACTCAGGGAACACTAGTCAGACTGCTCTGCAAATGATTACAGTGTTATTTCTCCCGTAGAAATCTTGCTTGGTGTATGGCATTTCGGGACCCGTAAGATGATGTCAGTTGTATTTTGGGCTGGAAAAGTTATTTCAAAATTACGGGGTAGAGTTTATGGCCACATTAATAGACTCCCCTGGAGTTTGATAATCTCACTTGTGAGTTTTGGACGTGGCCTACTATTATATATTGACGTTCAAATGTCCTTTCCAGACCCAGGCCTAAATTCTTAGTGTTCTAGTATTTTGACATCCACTTTGCTTTCTGACATCTATTTTTCCACAACCCAAACAAAACAAAACCCCAAAACCATATACTTTTCCAGTTGAGGTTCAGCTTTCTCTTATGTGGTAATGCCATGAGAGGCCTGGGTTGAATTACAGGAGATGACTTTTTTTTAAATGTTGAATGTTTATGATTTGTCCATGGAGAGGTGGTAGGGACCATCCCCTTTCAGATTCAGAGCTGTTCAGTAAGACAGGAGACATTGATGGCATGCAGAAAGTCTTCCCTTTATAGGGCTTATAACTTGAGTAGGCTAGAGGAGCTTACAGAATGACACATTTTTTTTTTTTTTTTTTTGAGATGGAACCTCACTCTGCTGCCCAGACCGGAGTGCAGTAGTGCGATTTCTGCCCACTGCAACCTCCGCCTCTCGGATTCTAGCAATACTCCCACCTCAGTCTCCCAAGTAGCTAGGATTACAAGTGTGCGCCACCACGGCTGGCTAATTTTTGTATTTTCAGGAGAGACAGGGCTTTCACCATGTAGGCCAGGCTGGTCTGGAACTCCTAACCTCAAGTGGTCTGCCTGCCTCGGCCTTCCAAAGTGTTGGGATTACAGGCATGAGCCACCACCCCCAGCCAGAATGACACTGTTTTGAGTAAACCCAGTATAGTATGTGATATTAAACTAAATTTAGAGGATTCTAGAATTTTAGATTGGCTGCCTATGAAGACAGACCTCTTTTGGCTCCAATTACTCCCTCATTTTCAGGTGACTCAGAGAACGTCAAGTGACCAGCACAGTGGTACAGCCCCACTTGTCATTAATGGCCAGCCATAAAAGAACCCGAGTTTCTCAGCTCATAGGCCAGGTTCTTCAGTGGTTGTCTAGTTTAAGGCTGGTCATGAGCAATATTATGGACTACCTAAGTTCCTCGAACTCATGCAGGACCTAATGAATTAAAGTCTCTGAGGATAGGGCCTCGGAATCCATCCTTACAAAGCTCCAGGAATGATTCTGGTCAGCAAGGCATGTGAACTTTTGCTTTGGGTTGGGTATTCTAAAGAATTCCCATTAATTATGATTTCCCGGGGTGCTTATGTGTATCGTTCTTTAAGAATTTAAGTGGTGGAGAAGGGGAAGCATGAGAAACTTAATTGAGCATCTCTTAAAATACAATGGATTTATGTAGGGGAAACAGATTTGTTGTCAAAAGTTAATTTGTGCACAAGTTATTAGGAACACACTTGATAAAAGTGGATGCTGATTAATTGGAGATATACTGTACTGAGAGAGATATTGAAGAATCCAGAGGAAATAGAGAAGGAGAGGGAGTAAGACAGCTTCTGGCTTATAAAGGGGTCCACTGAAGATGCTTCCCAACATCATGGTTGGTCCTAAACCATCCAACTCGGATTTCTAGTGGAGGGTAGGATGGCTGCGTTAGCAGTCATTTGAGACCAGGGTTGTGAACCAGGATGGGTTACTATGTATTGTGAAAAGTTCTTGAAATTTGCTGCACACCGTGAGGAGTGGTAAAGTCAGTTTAAATATCTGCTGTAGTTCTAGTTAACAGGTTCACACCTTCTTTACTAAAGTGGAATGCTGAGTTACCAAAGGAAGTATTCATGTTTTAGAGGGGGTGTGGTGAAGGCTGTTATAAGTTTGGAAGAGGTGGAAGAAAACGTTGTTATAGTTGTGTAGAGTAGTGAAGGACTTTGGTAAATATCTTGTTAAATCATAGAGTGGTATTTTTAGAGAGTTGCACCCAGCTTTCCATTAGAGGAGCCAAAGGCCTTGTCTGTTTTGTTCTGTGGTGTCCCCAGTACCCAGCACAGTTATCAGCATATTCTATGCCCTCAGATATTTTTTAGTAAGTGAATAGTATTGATATGGAAAAAAGAACAGTTATGGTGGTTTACAGCCGTGTTAGTTATTAAAAGCTACTTGATATTTTGCAATGGATTAAAGAGCCAGTTTTTGATCAGTGATTTATGTCCCAGAGATACCTCATCACTCCACTTCAGCAGATCTGGCTGAGCCAAGATTTCTAGGCAATACTCTATCCCTGATGGGTTGTTTCTTTTTCATTATCCTGCTTGTTTAACTTCTCTTACAAGTCTTTCCTCAAGAGCACACCTTCGGTAAAACACATACATCTGAGATCCTGCCTCAGCCTATGCTTCTGAGGAATGCAAACTAAGACCCTGATAGGCATTTAATATTTTTGCTTCTTGGTTTGTTTATTTTGGCAAAACACATGAATGAATCAGTAAATGGATTTGACATACCACTAAAAGAATGTAAAAGGAAACACAGTGAATGGAAATATGACATAAAAACTGCTTTCTTTTTAGCCGTAGAAAAATGCAAGTTGAAACAAGTCCATTAGGTAATATCTTCAAGAAAAGTATAAAGAATTTTTAATCTGAAAAAGGGCAAGAATTAGAATGGCAAAATTGTGAGTCTAGGAAATTAAGTTCTATTTAATTAGTGCAGAAAAAGGGGTGCATGTTTTATTCAATAGTGCACTGGGGGCACTATTATTACTTTATAAATATTAATCATTAGACAGGATAACCAAAGATATTTCAAATGATTTATAGTAAAACTATAAATTTGATGACTCTTTGGTCACATTATTAAGTTTAAAGCATCATATGTAAGTGACTATATTTCCCTGTTAATTTGGATTATTTTTCTTTACTTTCAACTATTTTTTAAGAAACATTAAATTTTAGAGCTTCAAGGGACCTTAGAAGTCATATAAACCTACCCCATAATTTTAGATAAGAAAAAAACTAGAAAGATCATTTACTATTAAATTTACATAAATGTCATGTAATCCATTATCCTTATGTTTTCGTATTATTTGAACAATTTGTCTCATGTGATTTATATGTAAAATATTTTTTTAACAACCAGACATTCAAACTACACATACCCTGTCCATGGTAATTCACTATTTAATATACTCTAAGAGCTTTCAAAGATTCTTTTTCAATAACAAGTATATTGGCTTTTTCAGATCATTGATTATATAACAGTGTACTGTTAGCTAGTTGTTTCTCTCACTGAAGATCAGGCCAAAGGTGGGCCTTTCTTCAAAGAAAAATGATGCCTAGGTCAGGGTGTTGTTATTTTGTTTTAGCATGGTAAGAGCAATTGCTCATTGAATCTTTCATCTTTCATCAAATTATCCACAAGGCATACAATCAAGAATAAACAACTTTTAGAAATTTTAACTTGTAAATAGAAGTATATATTTCCCGTCAGCCCTGTTGTAGCTCTAGGTGTGAGTGTTAGAATTGTGCTAATTAACTGTCTACCAAACACAAGCTCTGAATTATCACATAATAAATAATTTGTAGGCCTTGATTCCTGTGCTAAACTGTTCATCTATAGAGAGAATTAAACACATCGTTGTGTTTACTCAGAAGACAATACATTGTTTTGTCTACTTTTTAAAATTCATTTTTATTTCTTACACATATCTGGCACTCAAAGTGATGCAAAATATTGTGTTGTAAATTAAGGACATAACTTTTCACAGAACACCTGGCAAAATAGATATGAGCATATTCAAGGCAGTAATGAGGATAAAAGCGCTCTTCAAAAGTAAAAATATAAAATAATTCAAAAAGAATGGAAAAGAAAATATTTCCATCTTGCAGACCTGTTTTGATTAGTAAAATTAGCTTCTTTGTAGGTAACAACTAACAGCTCAAACAGTGGTTAAGTTTGATTTGATTCTGAGACAGCCAGGTGGGAAGTGCTCCCTGGCAGAACCTCCAACCATCCTGCATGCTGGAAGGAGTGTGCACTCAGGTAGAGCCACAGAAGCTTGAAGCGGGAAGGAACCAGGGCGTCATCTTCCTGGGTGGAACCTGGGATTCAGTGTGCAAGGTGGGAAGTACACTAGCAGGACTCTGGCTTTGCAGATGTTCCCTGTTTACCTTTTTTCCGCTTTTTGCCAAATAAATTCAACTTTTCTCACCCTTCAGAGTGTCTGTGAGCCTAGTCTCTCATGGCTGCGTGACAAGAACCCAGCTCTTAGCTGAACCAAAGGAAAAAGTCCTGCAACAGCTTTGGTGCCCAGAAGATAAAGCTTGAGAAGGGGTGAGTGAAATGGGGAATCCAAACCTCTCACTGTCAATTCTAAGCCTTTTCATCCTCAGACTTCTGAGGGTAGGGGAAACCCCTGTCGCTCCCAGGGGTCGGTGGCCTTTCTGTGGCCTTTTCCTTCCTTTTTTGGGACAGACAGGCGAGTGGCAGCTCCTGGCTCCCCCTTTCCTCCTGCCTGGGCCTGGTGAACATGATGTGTCCCTGGCATCTTCCCCTTCCCTGGACAAGGGGCTCAGCTCTTTGGGACAGCAATTAAGTTTTTCTCCCTGGTGGAGGAACATTTGCATAAGAATAAGAGGTTCTTCCCCAAGGCATCCTTTTTTCTTCTTCACCCTATCAGCAGTTAACTTTTAAATGGGTTTGTTTTCCTTTTGGAAGATGTTTTACTAAGCTAGGAATGATAAGGATCACTGTTTATATTCTCTGTAAAGTTTTGGTTGTGATAAGGGATCTTGTGGGGACTGGGTTTTCTCCCATCTGTGTAGTTGTATGTGTGTTGAGTGTGTAACTTGTATAAAAAGAGCTTTAATTAATTTGGCCTAAAGGAAGACAAGCACTTGGATCAAATATTTTTTAAAGGGAATATAAAGGCTGTAGTACCTTTCAGTTCACATGACTTTAATCTTTCAGAAATAAAAACAGCCTTAAAGATTATTGGTAAAATGCAGACGCCATCAAAATGTAAACAGGTCAACTAAATTTTGCAGGTCAGATGCAAGGTTTGCTAAGTGTTTTAAGGTTATAAACTGCTTTTTGGGTTTTGAGAACTATTTGACTTGCTGGTTTCACAGTTGGTACATAAGGGGACATACAGAATTAACCACACCCTTAATTATGCTGAAAGGAGTCAAACCTTGGTCACACTTAGCACACAATTAACACAACTTACCAGGTTTTACATTAACGTTAAAAATTGGTAGGAGTTACCATTATAGCATGTAATTGAAACTACTGGAAATAGATTTACATGTGAGGTGCATAAGAACAGTAAAATGTGTTTTTTTAGTAAAAGATTATAAAAAGGCCTAGAGATATAAATTCTTGCCTATTGTTAAGGGACTTTTAAAATTAGGTAAGATAAAGGTAAAAATGAAAACAACTGGTGCAAGGATTGTAAGAACTAATCTTGTAAAAGAAATTCTGTATGTGAACACGGACTAAATTAAAGAGGGTATTATATGGTTTTTCTGTAAATTGAACATTGAAATAAAAGAAAAACAAGGTTTTCTTAAGGCACTAATCTGCTCTTAAAACAAAATTTGTAAAAGGCTGTAAGAGGATTTTGCTTTTTTTAAAATTTCTGAGTCATCATTTAGGCAAAGTAAATAATTTATGGTAACTTGGAATTCTATTTCATAAAATCAAGTGTTTTAAAAAACCTTTAACATATGTAACAGGCTTCCCAAAATCAAACTTCAGTTTCAAAATTCTTTCTTGACACCTGGCTTTTGGAGGCTCCAGAAGGGCCCTTGAAATGTCCAGAAAAGAGGCAAACAGGATTATTTTGCATGTTTAGGTACATGGGATTGCCAAAATGATGTTCAATTTTTTAAATCACTGTTACGTCCATTTCATAGGAGAAATCGGGATGCTTTCCATCTTCCTAATAAGCTCCAAACCGTATGAATATCACTGGAATCATGTTTTCTTTGAAAGTAGGAAAAAATATGGGCTTGGCAATTTGGGCAATATCACTTTAGGGATCTTCACAATTTATTTTGCTTTTATTGGTTTCTTTAGATTTTTTTTAAATCTCTTATCAAATCAAATTTTGTAATTTATGTTTTCCTAGAAAATCATGTATTTAATCAAGTTTTCAAATTTATTAGCACAGATGAGTAACTGTGTCCTGTTATACTTCTTTTTTTCCTTGTACCTGTGGCTATGTACCAGCACACAGTGCTAAGTTTGTGTGCTTATGCCTTTCCTTACCTTATTTAGTAATGAGCCTGGGCAGTTGGTGGAGCTCTATCCTGGGATCTATAATGAACCAGCACTGAGATTTGTCAGATCTATTATTAATTGTTTCCTGGTTCTTAAAATCTTGCTTCCTCTGTATTGACTTCTTCCCTTGTTTTTATTGTTGTTGTTATTTCTTATTTTTCTTATTTCTGAAGTTTTTTTGATTAATTTATTATTTCTCATTTAGCAATGTAAAGACTGAAGTCTATGAAATTAACTTTAGGAACAACTATTCATATCTCATAGACTTTAAAAAAGCTTTAAGTATAATAAAGCACTGACAATACAAGAAACAAATAATTTATGTATATTTAAAGTGTTCAGTTTAAGTTTTTGACATATACACCAGTGAAATCATCACCATAGTTAAGATCAAATGAAGATATTCATTACCCGAAAACTTTCCCTGTGCCCTTTTTATTTCCTCCTATCGGCCCCTCTTTGACTTACCTCAACATCCCAAGGGAATCACTAGTTTTTCTCCTCTCTCTATAAATTAGTTTGCATATTCTAGAATATTATATATATTAAATTATACACTATATATTTTTTAATCTGGCTTTTTCCCCTCAATTATTTTGAAATTCATCAATGTCATATAGTGTATCAATTATTAAGATTTTTTATTGTTGGGCAATTTTCCATTGTATGGAAATGCCAACTTTGCTGAAGTATTCAACTGTTCACAGACATTTGGGTTATTTCCAATTTGGGGCTATTACAAATAAAGTTGCTATGAACATAGTATCCATCTTTGGATGGATATATGCGTTCATTTATTTTGAGTAAGAACCTAGAAGTAAAATGTTTGGATTGGGGTGTGCGATTAACTTTTGAAGAAGTTGTCAAACCTGTTTCCATAGTGGTCTTGCCACTTTATATTCCCACCGGCAGTGTATGAGAGTTACAGTTGATTCAGGTTCTGGTCAACGCTTGATACAATTAATCTGTCCAATTCAATCATTCTAGTAGATGTGTGATGATACCTCAGTGCAGTTTTAATTTGCATTTTCCTAGTAACAATTTTTCATGTGCTTATTGATTTTATATATGTATATATATTTTATATATATATGTGTAATCTTATTTGGTGAAGCATCGTAATCTTTTGCCTTTTTTTATTGGTTTGTTTTCTTATTGTGGCATTTTAATTGTTTTTTAATATATTCTGGATAAAATTTTTCATCAGATATATCCTTTATGAATTTTTTTTCCAGGTTGTGGCTTGATTTTTTAAATTCTCTTAATATATTTCAGAAAACAAGATTCTTTGATGAAGCTACATTTACAGTTTTTTTTTTATGGATTGTGCTTTCTGTAAAATAGCTAAGAAATCTTTGCCTAATACAAGATCACGAAAAAACCTCCTGTTTTCTTGCAGGAGTTTTATAGCTGCAGCTCTTACATTTATATTAGTAATTTATTTATAATTGATTATTTTATATGGTGCAAGGTGTATAGACTAAAATTATTTTTATTTTTGTATATCGATACCCCATTTCTTGAAAAGACAATCTTTTCTTTACTAAATTATCTTTCACCTTTGTTCAAATTCAGTTGTTAATGTGTGTGTGTGAGAATCTGTTTCTTGGTCTTTTTCTGGGTCATTGATCTGTTTATTTATGTTGATTTTTTTTTTTAGCGGTATAATCTTTAAAGTCAAGTAGCATAAGTTCTTCAACGTTGTTCTTTTTTATTTTAAACGCTGCTTGACTATTCTAAGTTCTTTATATTTTTATGTGAATTTTAAATACCTTGTCATTATTTGCAAAATCCTTCTGGGATTTTGATTGGTATTGCATTGAACCTAGATAAATTTGGGTAGTTATGTTTTATAAAGTTGGCACAAACATGAATTTATGAACATGAACCATTGTTCTTAGTGGAAAGACAACGCTGGGTTTCTGAGAACATCTGGTTCCACAGAGGTAATCACAATAACCACAATATTTCTATTAACATATCAACATATAACCTTGTCTTACGTATGTTTCTGTTTAAAGACATCTTGTTTAATATATGTGTGTGTATGCGTATTACCAATGCATTAACATTGAACAGCCAACAGCACTATAGCTCAGCCTGAAGAAAGCCTATCACATATATATTTTCTGGAAGGCACATCATGACCTTCCTGAACTTCAGAACATTAGACAGCCCTTCAGCACAAAAGCTTGGGGCCATTTTAAACAGTGAATTGCCCCCAGAAAAGCACAAAAGTGTTTAAAACATGGCATGAAATACTGTGAAAAGGACGTTGGTTTACAGTGTGAGAGCTGGAGCAAGAAAGCAGAGTGCAGGCTTGTTAAACTCAAGCTGGGAATGGGCACTGCACATTGGGACTTTTGAGTTAATGCCAGAAAAAGTGAAGGCTTTGCAGGACTGTTGCAAAGACATGATTGTATTTTGCAATGTGAGAGGGACATGAGAGTTTGGGGGTCAGGGGCCAAATGATATTGTTTGGATGTTTTGTTGCCTCCAAATCTCATATTGAAATGTGATTCCCAGTTGTAGAGGTCGGGCCTGGTGGAAGGTGATTGGATCATGGGGATGGATCCATCATAAATGGTTTAGCACAGTCCCCTTTGTGATAAGTGAAATTTCACTCAGATCATGCAAGATTTGGTTGTTTAAAGTCTAAGACTTCCCCACCCTTGCTCTCTTGCTCCCACTATTGCCATGTGACATGCCTGTTTCACCTTTTGCCATAATTATAAGATTGCTGAGGCCTCACCAGAAGCAGAGCAGAAGTTGGTGTCATGCCTGTCCAGCTTGCAGAACCATGAGCCAATTAAAACTGTTTTTAAAATAAATTACCTTATCTCCAGTAATCTTTTACTAGTAATGCAAACAACTGACTAGTATAGTGATTTTTCCAGATGTTTTTCTCGTATTAATTTTAATTTCATTGTGGTCTGAAATCATATTTTGCATATATTTTGAAGTTTTTTCAGATTTTTATGGCCCATAATCTGGTCTGTCTTGGTAAATGTTCTGTGTACTTGTAAAATATACATTCAGCTATTTGGGGGTAGAATATTCTATGAATGTCCATTAGATCAATTTGGTCGATTGTGATGCCACGTTTTCTATATACTACTGATTTTCAGTCTAATTCATCTATCAATTACCAACAGAGGTTGTTGACATTACAATTCTAATCTGAATTTGTCTATTTCTCTTTGCAGTTCTTTCAGCTTTGGCCTCATGTGTTTGAAGCTCTGGTTAGATGCATACATGTATCACATTGTTAGATCCTCTTGATGAATTGACCCTTTTACCATTCTAAAATAATCCTGTTATCTCTCATAATATTTTGCTTCTTGGTTTGTTTATTTTGGCAAAACACATGAATGAATCAGTAAATGGATTTGACATACCACTAAAAGAATGTAAAAGAAACACAGTGAATGGAAATATGACATAAAAGTGTTTAAAACATGGCATGAAATACTGTGAAAAGGACGTTGGTTTACAGTGTGAGAGCTGGAGCAAGAAAGCAGAGTGCAGGCTTGTTAAACTCAAGCTGGGAATGGGCACTGCACATTGGGACTTTTGAGTTAATGCCAGAAAAAGTGAAGGCTTTGCAGGACTGTTGCAAAGACATGATTGTATTTTGCAATGTGAGAGGGACATGAGAGTTTGGGGGTCAGGGGCCAAATGATATTGTTTGGATGTTTTGTTGCCTCCAAATCTCATATTGAAATGTGATTCCCAGTTGTAGAGGTCGGGCCTGGTGGAAGGTGATTGGATCATGGGGATGGATCCATCATAAATGGTTTAGCACAGTCCCCTTTGTGATAAGTGAAATTTCACTCAGATCATGCAAGATTTGGTTGTTTAAAGTCTAAGACTTCCCCACCCTTGCTCTCTTGCTCCCACTATTGCCATGTGACATGCCTGTTTCACCTTTTGCCATAATTATAAGATTGCTGAGGCCTCACCAGAAGCAGAGCAGAAGTTGGTGTCATGCCTGTCCAGCTTGCAGAACCATGAGCCAATTAAAACTGTTTTTAAAATAAATTACCTTATCTCCAGTAATCTTTTACTAGTAATGCAAACAACTGACTAGTATAGTGATTTTTCCAGATGTTTTTCTCGTATTAATTTTAATTTCATTGTGGTCTGAAATCATATTTTGCATATATTTTGAAGTTTTTTCAGATTTTTATGGCCCATAATCTGGTCTGTCTTGGTAAATGTTCTGTGTACTTGTAAAATATACATTCAGCTATTTGGGGGTAGAATATTCTATGAATGTCCATTAGATCAATTTGGTCGATTGTGATGCCACGTTTTCTATATACTACTGATTTTCAGTCTAATTCATCTATCAATTACCAACAGAGGTTGTTGACATTACAATTCTAATCTGAATTTGTCTATTTCTCTTTGCAGTTCTTTCAGCTTTGGCCTCATGTGTTTGAAGCTCTGGTTAGATGCATACATGTATCACATTGTTAGATCCTCTTGATGAATTGACCCTTTTACCATTCTAAAATAATCCTGTTATCTCTCATAATATTTTTGCTCTAAAATCTACTTTTTCTAATATTAATATAGCTATTCCAGGTTGTGTTTGTTAGGGTTGGTGTGGTATCTTTTCATTCCTTTTACTTTTAACCTATGATGGGCCCAGGCTCTCATATTTAAAGCATATTACTTAGAAGCATCATATACATGTTCATTTTATTCCCCCTGATTTTTAATAGTTTCTATTGTTATTTTTTCAATTTCATTAATTTTTTTACAATATCTAATGTGCAGTTAATCCTATCTAGACACTGTTGCCTTCAACCATAGTTTTGTGTGCTTTTATATCTTCCCTGTCGCTATCTAACTTTTTGAATATATGAAATAATTATAATCATTACTTTATATATTTTTTTTTTTTTGAGACAGAGTCTCACTCTATTAGCCCAGGCTGGAGTGCAGTGGCATAATCTTGGCTCACCGCAACCTCCACCTCCTGGGTTCAAGCGATTCTCCTGCCTCAGCCTCCCAAGTAGCTGGAGCTATAGGTGCCCATCACCATACCTGGCTAATTTTTGTATTTTTAGTAAAGATGGGGTTTCACCATGTTGGCCAGGCTGGTTTTGAATGCCTAACCTCGTGATCCACCCGCCTCAGCCTGTCAAAGTGCTGGGATTACAGGTGTGAGCCACTGTGCCAGGCCATAATGATTATTTTAATGTTCTTATCTATTCTAAAATCCTTGTCAGTTCTTGGTTGGTTTTGACTGATTAATGTACTATTATGAATCAGACATCCTTGCTTCTTTCATTACTGATAATTTGTATTATATATCAAATATGAGTTTTGCCTAGGATGCTGGATTTTTCTTATCCTTATGAATATTCCTAAGATTTATTTTGGGATACAGGGATACAGACTTGGGGAAAGTCTGGTCCTTTCAGATCTTGTTTTAAGGTTTACAATAAAACAAAATCCATGTATAGTTTAGGACTTAGTGTTTTCTATTATTAAATTGAACTCTTCTGAGAATTTTTCTCAGTGCTCCATAAATCATGACTTTCTCAGGCACCTCCCTCCACAGGAGCCGCCTCCTGCCCGCCAAGCTGGGGCCTCCTGGGGTGTCCTGGGCTGAGAGGGGAAGGATCCAGATCCACACGCTGGGGAGGGAACACCACCACACTGTCACACGGACACACCGCCACATGGAGACACCACCACACGGACATACTGCCACACGGTCACATGGACAAACAGACACACACATGGAGACATCACCAAATGGACACACAGACACACCACCACACTGTCACATGGACGGACACACAGACATACGGAGAAATCACACTGACACAGCACCATACTGTCACACAGACACATGGAGACATCACCATAAGGACACACCACCACACTATCACAGGGACACACGGACACACGGAGACATCATCACACTGTCACATGGACAGACAGACGCATGGAGACATCACCACACGGACACACCACCACACTACCACAGGGACATATAGACACACAGAGACATCACCACACTGACACATGGACACACCACCACACTACCACAGGGACATATAGACACACAGAGAGACATCACCACACTGTCACATGGACACACCATCACACTCACGAACACACAGACACACCACCACATGGACACTGCTACACTGTCACATGGACACACCATCACACTCACACGAACACAGACACACCGCCACATGGACACTGCTACGTTGTCACATGGACACACCTCCACACTGTCAGACACCACAGACACAAGGACACAGACACACTGTCACACGGATACACAAACAGGGTCACACGGAGACATCACCACATAGATATATGAACACACCACCACATGGACATAACACCACACAGACACTCTGCCACACGGACATACCACCACACAGAAATGCGGACACCCTGCCACACAGACACACCACCACGCTGCCACACGGAGACACCATCACATCGTTGCCACAGTGCCACACTTTCATGTGTCAGCTGGCGGTGTGGGCCCCACGACTCTGGGCTCTAATACAGAAATTACTTAGGCAGATAGTGAAGGCACAAGAATTTTCCATCTCCTGTGTCATTGCTTTGGCAGTGGAAACACACGTGGCCTCTAAAGAGTGGGGTGGAGGGCACGGTCTCTCTTTCCAGGCTGGAATGGAGGAAGACGCGGCAGCCTAGAGGCTGCATGTCCTCCTCACAGCAGGCCCCTGAGGACCTTTATCCTACTGAGCCGTGGGTGTCCCTCAGGGGTGTCTAAAGCGCCAGGTGGGGCAGGGGGACCCTTATAGGCCTTAGGACTTCCGGCCAATTAGTGGTTGGTAAAACACAGAGGTGAACACCATAGAACCACAGGTCCAGGAGAATTTTGCAAAAGCTCTGAGGATGCCCTTTTTTGTTCTCCCACTGCAAAATTGTTTTAAAAAGGAAAAGATCCAGCAATGTCTGGGGAGAGTCAATACTGAGTGTCAGTGCGGGATGCTGCCGCTGATGTGATCCCGGCGTCCTGGCCTAAAGTGGCCTCAGGGACCACGTCTCCGTGCACCATGGCAGCAAACTCCAGCGATTTCTGGGCAGATGGCGTCCCTGCCACCATACGGGCTTCTGAGCGCGGAAGGACAGACAGGACCGGAGACCTCTGGGTGTCCCTGGTGTCCACTAGCTTGACGCCGTTGCTCCTCCTTGAAGTCCCAGATTTGGAGAAGCACCTGGTTCCTGATGGAGGCCGTGGGCCTCTTGGCCCCCGCTTACCAGGCAGCAGCGCCAGACGTTCTCAGCGCCAGACGTTCTCAGCCCCACCGGTGGGCGCCGCCTTCCATCAGGCCAAAGACTTTCTGAAACTGCCCTTCTTGGGGCCGGGAGGCAGCATCCTGGGCCTCCCTGGGGCTTGCGGAGCTGGCAGCAGCTCCAGGTTGAGATCACCTGCAGCCCGCACCGCGGCACGCTAGAGATCCCTGAGCTGCGCTGGGGGAGGCTAATCCGCAGGTGCCGGGCTCCAGGTGCCGGCCGCAGTCTCAAAATCGCCTGGAGGTGACATCCAGGAGCACCACCGCGCTGCCCGCAGGGAGACCCACTGCAAGGCGAGCCCCCTAAGGCGGCCAGGGAAGAAGCAGAAGGCCAGGAAGGCACCCGAGAGCTTGGGGTGAGCTCAGGCCGCGCGTCCGGACCAAGTTCCTGGTCTCCGGCAGGTCTTGCCAAAGAAGATCTGGGCTTTCTGGGTGACGTCCAGCATGAGCTGAAGCTTCTGGGACGCGGTCAAGTGGCCCTTTGGAGGCTCCACGGCTTCGGACGCCAACTGCAGGATGCTCCACTGTGTCTGCCAGCCTCTGGCATTTTGCTGAGGGGTAACCTCGGTATGGCTAGAAATAACACTGGGGGTGGCCCAGTCGTGACCCAGCCATTCCCGCACGCGGTGGTGGCAAAGGCAGGGGTGCAGAGTGCCCAGTCAGCTTGGTCAGAGTTCTTTATAGGTTAGTGACAGACTTGGTCCCACGCTTGTGTCCTCTCATGTTGTCAGTTAACCTGTGGATGCCCAGGGGCTCCTCCATCTCCACCGTGTTCTCCTCGGGCTGAAGCCCAAAGTCCCCCATTTTCTCCTCAAACAGCTCTCAGAGCCACTTCTGCAGGCCGGAGGACCGCGGTGGGCTCAGTGGCTGACCAGGGAAGCCACATCTGAAGGAACTGCTGGGTGACTATGGCCATAAGTCATTCAAAACAGACTTTCCCTGGCTTGCTGCGCTACATCGATTTTGTTTTCATATTTTAAAAGAAGCAGAAGGGAGGTCCTAGGAAAATCGCCCAGTGCAGATGCTGACAAGAGTGGTGACATGAAAAAGATTACCCAGAAGGAAAACGAGCTATTTTCTACACAGGTGAAATCTGTGTAGGGTTTTGGAAAAGTGAAACTAGATCCAAAGCACAATGATATAATTCTGGCAGTTTCCATTAACACAGAACTTAGTCAATCTGAATTAATCTAAGGGTTATAAGGAAAATGGCACTCCAAGAAGCACTTATTAACATCACTCAGCTGCTGTGAAATAGGCTTACAGGCAACATGGAGTGTCAAGTATCCACTATGGAAAGTCAGTGATACAGATTGGACTACGATTTCTGTGGCTCATTCATCTCATATGTAGACAATATTCTCAGCAGTTAACTAGCGCAACTTGATAGTATCAATTGCTTGAGAAAATCAGATAATTGCTTGAGAAAATTAGGACATTGCTTGAGGAAATTAGATAATTGCTTGAGAAAATCAGATAATTGCTTGAGAAAATCAGATAATTGCTTGAGAAAATCAGATAATTGCTTGAGAAAATCAGATAATTGCTTGAGAAAATCAGATAATTGCTTGAGAAAATCAGATAATTGCTTGAGAAAATCAGATAATTGCTTGAGAAAATCAGATAATTGCTTGAGAAAATCAGATAATTGCTTGAGAAAATCAGATAATTGCTTGAGAAAATCAGATAATTGCTTGAGAAAATCAGATAATTGCTTGAGAAAATCAGATAATTGCTTGAGAAAATCAGATAATTGCTTGAGAAAATCAGATAATTGCTTGAGAAAATCAGATAATTGCTTGAGAAAATCAGATAATTGCTTGAGAAAATCAGATAATTGCTTGAGAAAATCAGATAATTGCTTGAGAAAATCAGATAATTGCTTGAGAAAATCAGATAATTGCTTGAGAAAATCAGATAATTGCTTGAGAAAATCAGATAATTGCTTGAGAAAATCAGATAATTGCTTGAGAAAATCAGATAATTGCTTGAGAAAATCAGATAATTGCTTGAGAAAATCAGATA
>CM038533.1:30140465-30232956 GCA_021498465.1 Hylobates pileatus
GCGCGGAGCGCGGGCGCGCGTGTGTGCGTCCTGCAGGGCAGGGCCCAAGGGGCTCTGAGAAGCTCCGGGCAGGGCCGAGTCCAGCCCAGTGAGCCCAGGGGGCGCGCAGTGGTGGCTTCGCCGGATTCCTAATGGGACGCATATGCTCTGGCCTCTGACTTAAAAAGAAGTTTGATTTATGGAACCGCCCTTTGGGGGAATTTAAGCTGGATGCTACTGATTAAACCTCAGAGCCTGCTCTCCCTCCCCTTCTCTTCCCTTCCCCCTCCCCCTCCTTTACACACAGGCCACGTCCGGGGTCGCCTGACATGGCCAGAGGGGGCAGCCGCTGCCTTCCCGCTCCCTGCGCCACCCCCTCCCCCATGCGGTCGCAGTCCTAATACATCGCCGCGCCCCCACCCCCATTTAATAAAGACGCAGCCAATTTCTCCTCTTGCTTCTAGGAAATTACTATCCTACCAGTTTTCCTTCGGTAAATAGTCGCCCATCTTGAAACAAAAGTTCGCAACCGCAGCCAGATGCTGCGAGGCCCGCGGTTTCCCGGGCTGTGGGACATGATTACAATGTCCGGGCACAGAGAGTGCTCCAGGCCCGGCGGGCAGCCCCGGCTGTGGAGGCATCGCCTGAGGGGGGCGGGGTAGCAGGGTGCATGCAGGTGGGGACCACCTGAGCAGTGGGGACCCAGGCTAATAAAGTGCCAAGGTCCCTGGGTCCTGCTTCTGGTGTCCTTCCCAGGAACTGGATCAACCAGGGGACCTTGGAATTTCAGCATCTGGCGGTTGGAGGCCAGGAAACCTCCCCCTCCCCAGAATCCTGGCATTTCAGCCTTAGGCCTTGCTAGAGAATTGGCGGCTCCGGTGCTTGGGAAATCAGTTTTGGAGCCGGCTGGCTGAGGTTCCGTGTTCATGGAGAGGTGTCCTGCTTCCACCTCCAGTAAAAGTGTTGAGATTATAGATGTGAGCCACCACACCCAGCTAATTTTTACTAGCAGGGACAGGGTTTCACCATGTTGGCCAGGCTGTTCTCGAACTCCTGACCTCAAGTGATCCACCTGCCTCGGCATCTCAAAGTGTTGGGATTACAGGCGTGAGCCACCGCAGCCGGCCGATTTTGTTTTATTTTATTTTATGTATTTATTTATGTAGAGAGAGTCTCGCACTGATGCCCAGGCAGTGCAGTGGCACAGTCTTGGCTCACTGCAACCTCCGCCTCCTGGGTTCCAGCAATTCTCCTGCTTCAGTTTCGCAAGTAGCTGGATTACAGGCATGTGCCACTACACCCAGCTAATTTTTACTAGCAGGGACAGGGTTTCACCATGTTGGTCAGGCTGGTCTTGAACTCCTGACCTCCGATGATCCGCCCGCCTCAGCCTCCCAAAGTGCTGGGATTACAGGTGTGAGCCACTGCATCCGGCCAAGAATACAAGCATTTTAAAGGAAGAGTCTCTTGGAGAAACTTAGGAATTTTATAGGCATTTTTAAGGATTCAACTGGATCATGTTCTGAATTCCACATTAAAGCAAATGAAAATATTCACATGTTGTGGACATGGCCAACTGCCATTTGGCACAGGCTTCCAACCATGTCATTTTAGCCTAAAAGAGACTCTACAAATGTCAGTCATATGAAAATGAGAACGTTTGAGGGACTTTCTGTTGTATTTTTTCCCTTCCATATTTGAGAGAAACACAGGTACTGCAGAAGTGGTTCAGCAGACTGAATTAGGGCAATTCCATTTCAAATCTGACTTGTGTGTCCATGTGATGTTTTTCATAATCAGTGAAGCTTCACAGTGTGATTTTGTTTTATTTTATTTTATGTATTTATTTATGTAGAGAGAGTCTCGCACTGATGCCCAGGCCAGTGCAGTGGCACAGTCTTGGCTCACTGTAACCTCCGTCTCCGGGTTCAAGCGATTCTCCTGCTTCAGTTTGCAAGTAGCTGGATTACAGGCATGTGCCACTACACCCAGCTAATTTTTACTAGCAGAGACAGGGTTTCACCATGTTGGTCAGGCTGGTCTTGAACTCCTGACCTCAAGTGATCCACCTGCCTCGGCATCTCAAAGTGTTGGGATTACAGGCGTGAGCCACCGCAGCCGGCCGATTTTGTTTTATTTTATTTTATGTATTTATTTATGTAGAGAGGAGTCTCGTGCTGATGCCCAGGCAGTGCAGTGGCACAATCTCAGCTCACTGCAACCTCCGCCTCCTGGGTTCAAGCAATTCTCCTGCTTCAGTTTCACAAGTAGCTGGGATTACAGGCATGTGCTACCACACCCAGCTAATTTTTATTAGCAGAGACAGGGTTTCACCATGTTGGTCAGGCTGGTCTTGAACTCCTGACCTCAGATGATCCACCTGCCTCGGCATCTCAAAGTGTTGGGATTACAGGCGTGAGCCACCGCAGCCGGCCGATTTTGTTTTATTTTATTTTATGTATTTATTTATGTAGAGAGGAGTCTCGCACTGATGCCCAGGCAGTGCAGTGGCACAGTCTTGGCTCACTGCAACCTCCGCCTCCTGGGTTCAAGCAATTCTCCTGCTTCAGTTTCACAAGTAGCTGGGATTACAGGCATGTGCTACCACACCCAGCTAATTTTTATTAGCAGAGACAGGGTTTCACCATGTTGGTCAGGCTGGTCTTGAACTCCTGACCTCAGATGATCCGCCCGCCTCAGCCTCCCAAAGTGCTGGGATTACAGGTGTGAGCCACTGCATCCGGCCAAGAATGCAAGCATTTTAAAGGAAGAGTCTCTTGGAGAAACTTAGGAATTTTATAGCCATTTTTAAGGATTCAACTGGGTCATGTTCTGAATTCCACATTAAAGCAAATGAGAATATTCACATGTTGTGGACATGGCCAACTGCCATTCGGCACAGGCTTCTAACCATGTCATTTTAGCCTAAAAGAGACTCTACAAATGTCAGTCATATGAAAATGAGAACGTTTGAGGGACTTTCTGTTGTATTTTTTCCCTTCCATATTTGAGAGAAACACAGGTACTGCAGAAGTGGTTCAGCAGACTGAATTAGGGCAATTCCATTTCAAATCTGACTTGTGTGTCCATGTGATTTTTTTCATAATCAGTGAAGCTTCACAGTGTGATTTTGTTTTATTTTATTTTATGTATTTATTTATTTAGAGAGGGAGTCTCGTGCTGATGCCCAGGCCGGAGTGCAGTGGCACAGTCTTGGCTCACTGCAACCTCCCTCTCCTGGGTTCAAGCGATTCTCCTGCTTCAGCCTCCTGAGTACCTGGGATTACAGGCATCCACCACCACACCCAGCTAATTTTTATATTTTTAGTAGAGACAGGGTTTCACCATGTTGGCCAGGCTGTTCTCGAACTCCTGACCTCAAGTGATCCACCTTCCTCGGCTTCCCAAAGTGTTGGGATTACAGGCGTGAGCCACCGCAGCCGGCCGATTTTGTTTTATTTTAAGGAAATAGGGCCAGGCACAGTGGCTCACACCTTTAGTCCCAGCTACTTGGGAGGCTGAGGTGGCTTGCTTGAGCCCAAGAGGTTGAGGCTGCAGTCAGCTATGATTGAGCCACTGCACTCCATCCTGGAAAACAGAATGATACCTTGTCTCATAAAAAAAAAAATTTCGAATCAATGAAAGAAAATGAAATAACATCTGTTCTTCAGTAAAGTTTAATAGTTTTCTGCTTAATTATATTAATTTTATCCCTAGAAATGTACTTTTGTTGCTATTGTGAAAGGTATTGTTTCTCTGTTAGGTTTTTTTTTGTTTGTTTGTTTGTTTGTTTTTGAGACAGAGTCTCACTGTGTCGCCCAGGCTGGAGTACAGTGGTGCAGTCTTGGCTCACTGCAACCTCCCTCTCCTGGGTTCAAGCGATTCTCCTGCTTCAGCCTCCTGAGTACCTGGGATTACAGGCATCCACCACCACACCCAGCTAATTTTTATATTTTTAGTAGAGACAGGGTTTCACCATGTTGGCCAGGCTGTTCTCGAACTCCTGACCTCAAGTGATCCACCTTCCTCGGCTTCCCAAAGTGTTGGGATTACAGGCGTGAGCCACCGCAGCCGGCCGATTTTGTTTTATTTTATTTTATGTATTTATTTATGTAGAGAGAGTCTCGCACTGATGCCCAGGCAGTGCAGTGGCACAGTCTTGGCTCACTGTAACCTCCGTCTCCGGGTTCAAGCGATTCTCCTGCTTCAGTTTCAAGTAGCTGGATTACAGGCATGTGCCACTACACCCAGCTAATTTTTACTAGCAGGGACAGGGTTTCACCATGTTGGTCAGGCTGGTCTTGAACTCCTGACCTCCGATGATCCGCCCGCCTCAGCCTCCCAAAGTGCTGGGATTACAGGTGTGAGCCACTGCATCCGGCCAAGAATGCAAGCATTTTAAAGGAAGAGTCTCTTGGAGAAACTTAGGAATTTTATAGCCATTTTTAAGGATTCAACTGGGTCATGTTCTGAATTCCACATTAAAGCAAATGAGAATATTCACATGTTGTGGACATGGCCAACTGCCATTCGGCACAGGCTTCTAACCATGTCATTTTAGCCTAAAAGAGACTCTACAAATGTCAGTCATATGAAAATGAGAACGTTTGAGGGACTTTCTGTTGTATTTTTTCCCTTCCATATTTGAGAGAAACACAGGTACTGCAGAAGTGGTTCAGCAGACTGAATTAGGGCAATTCCATTTCAAATCTGACTTGTGTGTCCATGTGATTTTTTTCATAATCAGTGAAGCTTCACAGTGTGATTTTGTTTTATTTTATTTTATGTATTTATTTATTTAGAGAGGGAGTCTCGTGCTGATGCCCAGGCCGGAGTGCAGTGGCACAGTCTTGGCTCACTGCAACCTCCCTCTCCTGGGTTCAAGCGATTCTCCTGCTTCAGCCTCCTGAGTACCTGGGATTACAGGCATGTGCCACTACACCCAGCTAATTTTTACTAGCAGGGACAGGGTTTCACCATGTTGGTCAGGCTGGTCTTGAACTCCTGACCTCCGATGATCCGCCCGCCTCAGCCTCCCAAAGTGCTGGGATTACAGGTGTGAGCCACTGCATCCGGCCAAGAATACAAGCATTTTAAAGGAAGAGTCTCTTGGAGAAACTTAGGAATTCTATAGGCATTTTTAAGGATTCAACTGGGTCATGTTCTGAATTCCACATTAAAGCAAATGAAGATATTCACATGTTGTGGACATGGCCAACTGCCATTTGGCACAGGCTTCCAACCATGTCATTTTAGCCTAAAAGAGACTCTACAAATGTCAGTCATATGAAAATGAGAACGTTTGAGGGACTTTCTGTTGTATTTTTTCCCTTCCATATTTGAGAGAAACACAGGTACTGCAGAAGTGGTTCAGCAGACTGAATTAGGGCAATTCCATTTCAAATCTGACTTGTGTGTCCATGTGATGTTTTTCATAATCAGTGAAGCTTCACAGTGTGATTTTGTTTTATTTTATTTTATGTATTTATTTATGTAGAGAGGGAGTCTCGCACTGATGCCCAGGCCGGAGTGCAGTGGCACAGTCTTGGCTCACTGTAACCTCCGTCTCCCGGGTTCAAGCGATTCTCCTGCTTCAGCCTCCTGAGTACCTGGGATTACAGGCATCCACCATCACACCCAGGTAATTTTTATATTTTTAGTAGAGACAGGGTTTCTCCATGTTGGTCAGGCTGGTCTCGAACTCCCGACCTCAGGTGATCCACCTGCCTCGGCCTCCCAAAGTGTTGGGATTTCAGGCGTGAGCCACCGCAGCCGGCCGATTTTGTTTTATTTTATTTTATGTATTTATTTATGTAGAGAGAGTCTCGCACTGATGCCCAGGCAGTGCAGTGGCACAGTCTTGGCTCACTGCAACCTCCGCCTCCTGGGTTCAAGCAATTCTCCTGCTTCAGTTTCGCAAGTAGCTGGATTACAGGCATGTGCCACTACACCCAGCTAATTTTTACTAGCAGGGACAGGGTTTCACCATGTTGGTCAGGCTGGTCTTGAACTCCTGACCTCCGATGATCCGCCCGCCTCAGCCTCCCAAAGTGCTGGGATTACAGGTGTGAGCCACTGCATCCGGCCAAGAATACAAGCATTTTAAAGGAAGAGTCTCTTGGAGAAACTTAGGAATTTTATAGGCATTTTTAAGGATTCAACTGGATCATGTTCTGAATTCCACATTAAAGCAAATGAAAATATTCACATGTTGTGGACATGGCCAACTGCCATTTGGCACAGGCTTCCAACCATGTCATTTTAGCCTAAAAGAGACTCTACAAATGTCAGTCATATGAAAATGAGAACGTTTGAGGGACTTTCTGTTGTATTTTTTCCCTTCCATATTTGAGAGAAACACAGGTACTGCAGAAGTGGTTCAGCAGACTGAATTAGGGCAATTCCATTTCAAATCTGACTTGTGTGTCCATGTGATGTTTTTCATAATCAGTGAAGCTTCACAGTGTGATTTTGTTTTATTTTATTTTATGTATTTATTTATGTAGAGAGGGAGTCTCGCACTGATGCCCAGGCCGGAGTGCAGTGGCACAGTCTTGGCTCACTGTAACCTCCGTCTCCCGGGTTCAAGCGATTCTCCTGCTTCAGCCTCCTGAGTACCTGGGATTACAGGCATCCACCATCACACCCAGGTAATTTTTATATTTTTAGTAGAGACAGGGTTTCACCATGTTGGCCAGGCTGTTCTCGAACTCCTGACCTCAAGTGATCCACCTGCCTCGGCATCTCAAAGTGTTGGGATTACAGGCGTGAGCCACCGCAGCCGGCCGATTTTGTTTTATTTTAAGGAAGTGGGGCCAGGCACAGTGGCTCACACCTTTAGTCCCAGCTACTTGGGAGGCTGAGGTGGCTTGCTTGAGCCCAAGAGATGGAGGCTGCAGTCAGCTATGATTGAGCCACTGCACTCCATCTTGGAAAACAGAATGATACCTTGTCTCATAAAAAATAAATTTCAAATCAATGAAAGAAAATGAAATAACATCTGTTCTTCAGTAAAGTTTAAGAGTTTTCTGCTTAATTATATTAATTTTATCCCTAGAAATGTACTTTTGTTGCTATTGTGAAAGGTATTGTTTCTCTGTTAGGTTTTTTTTTGTTTGTTTGTTTTTGAGACAGAGTCTCACTGTGTCGCCCAGGCTGGAGTACAGTGGTGCAGTCTTGGCTCACTGCAACCTCTGCCCCCCAGGTCCAAGTGATTCTCCTGCCTCAGCCTCCTGGGTAGCTGGGATTAGAGGCACCTGCCACCATCCCCATCTAATTTTTTGTATTTTTAGTAGAGACAGGGTTTCACCTTGCTGGCCAGGGTGGTGTCAAATTCCTGACCTCAAATGATCCGCCTACCTCAGCTTGAAAACTGCTGGGATTACAGATGTGAGCCACCACACCTGGCTGTCTGTTAAGTTTTTCTGATTGGTTATTGCTTGTAAAAGAAAGGAAGAATATTGACTTTTCTTTTTTACTGTTGACTTTCATGTGTTAACTTCTTTGCCACTTTATTGAATTCTTATTAATTTAGTAATGTTTCAGTTGATGCTATTGGGTTTTATAAACATGCTGTTGTGTTGCAAAAAATTATTTTGATTGTTTCTTTCTAATATTTTATGTCTCTTATTTTTCTTAATGTGTGGGCTAGAGAATGTTTGGAATTCGGCTAAGTAATAACAGTGATGGTAGAAATTCTCGTTTTGTCCCTAATGTTTACAGTGGGTTTCAGTTAGGATTTTTTTGTTTTTTTTTGAGACGAAGTCTCGCTCTATCATCCAAGCTGGAGTGCAATGGCTCAATCTCAGCTCACTGCAACCTCCGCCTCGCGGGTTCAAAGGATCCTCCTGCCTCAGCCTCCCAAGTAGCTGGGATTACTGGCACAGTGCCATCATGCCCAGCTAATTTTTGTATTTTTGGTAGAGATGGGGTTTCACCATGTTGGCCAGGCTGTTCTCGAACTCCTGACCTCAAGTGATCCGCCCGTCTTCGCCTCCCAAAGTGCTCGGATTACAGGCGTGAGCCACCGCAGCCGGCCGATTTTGTTTTATTTTATTTTATGTATTTATTTATGTAGAGAGAGTCTCGCACTGATGCCCAGGCAGTGCAGTGGCACAGTCTTGGCTCACTGCAACCTCCGCCTCCTGGGTTCCAGCAATTCTCCTGCTTCAGTTTCGCAAGTAGCTGGATTACAGGCATGTGCCACTACACCCAGCTAATTTTTACTAGCAGGGACAGGGTTTCACCATGTTGGTCAGGCTGGTCTTGAACTCCTGACCTCCGATGATCCGCCGCCTCAGCCTCCAAAGCTGGGATTACAGGCATGTGCCACTACACCCAGCTAATTTTTACTAGCAGAGACAGGGTTTCACCATATTGGCCAGGTTGGTCTCAAACTCCTGACCTCAAGTGATCCGCCTGCCTTGGCCTCCCAAAGTGTTGGGATTACAGGCGTGAGTCACCGCAGCCGGCCGATTTTGTTTTATTTTATTTTATGTATTTATTTATGTAGAGAGAGTCTCGCACTGATGCCCAGGCAGTGCAGTGGCACAGTCTTGGCTCACTGCAACCTCTGCCCCCAGGTCCAAGTGATTCTCCTGCCTCAGCCTCCCAAAGTGCTGGGATTACAGGCATGTGCCACTACACCCAGCTAATTTTTACTAGCAGGGACAGGGTTTCACCATATTAGCCAGGCTGTTCTCGAACTCCTGACCTCAAGTGATCCACCTGCCTCGGCATCTCAAAGTGTTGGGATTACAGGCGTGAGCCACCGCAGCCGGCCGATTTTGTTTTATTTTAAGGAAGTGGGGCCAGGCACAGTGGCTCACACCTTTAGTCCCAGCTACTTGGGAGGCTGAGGTGGCTTGCTTGAGCCCAAGAGATGGAGGCTGCAGTCAGCTATGATTGAGCCACTGCACTCCATCTTGGAAAACAGAATGATACCTTGTCTCATAAAAATAAATTTCAAATCAATGAAATAAAATGAAATAACATCTTTTCTTCAGTAAAGTTTAAGATTTTTCTGCTTAATTATATTAATTTTATCCATAGAAATGTACTTTTGTTGCTATTGTGAAAGGTATTGTTTCTCTGTTAGGTTTTTTTTTGTTTGTTTTTGAGACAGAGTCTCACTGTGCCCAGGCTGGAGTCCAATGGCACGATCTCAGCTCACTGCAACCTCTGCCCCCAGGTCCAAGTGATTCTCCTGCCTCAGCCTCCTGAGTACCTGGGATTACAGGCATGTGCCACTACACCCAGCTAATTTTTACTAGCAGAGACAGGGTTTCACCATGTTGGTCAGGCTGGTCTCAAACTCCTGACCTCAAGTGATCCACCTGCCTCGGCCTCCCGAAGTGCTAGGATTACAGGCGTGACCCACCGCAGCCGGCCGATTTTGTTTTATTTTAAGGAAGTGGGGCCAGGCACAGTGGCTCACACCTTTAGTCCCAGCTACTTGGGAGGCTGAGGTGGCTTGCTTGAGCCCAAGAGATGGAGGCTGCAGTCAGCTATGATTGAGCCACTGCACTCCATCTTGGAAAACAGAATGATACCTTGTCTCATAAAAAATAAATTTCAAATAAATGACTGAAAATGATATAACATCTGTTCTTCAGTAAAGTTTAAGAGTTTTCTGCTTAATTATATTAATTTTATCCATTTAAATTTACTTTTGTTTCTTTTGTGAAAGGTATTGTTTCTCTGTTAGGTTTTTTTTTGTTTGTTTTTGAGACAGAGTCTCACTGTGCCCAGGCTGGAGTACAGTGGTGCAGTCTTGGCTCACTGTAACCTCCGCCTCCCGGGTTCAAGCGATTCTCCTGCTTCAGTTTCAAGTAGCTGGATTACAGGCATGTGCCACTACACCCAGCTAATTTTTACTAGTAGAGACAGGGTTTCACCATGTTGGCCAGGCTGTTCTCGAACTCCTGACCTCAAGTGATCCACCTGCCTCGGCATCCCAAAGTGTTGGGATTACAGGCGTGAGCCACCGCAGCCGGCCGATTTTGTTTTATTTTAAGGAAGTAGGGCCAGGCACAGTGGCTCACACCTTTAGTCCCAGCTACTTGGGAGGCTGAGGTGGCTTGCTTGAGCCCAAGAGGTGGAGGCTGCAGTCAGCTATGATTGAGCCACTGCACTCCATCTTGGAAAACAGAATGATACCTTGTCTCATAAAAAATAAATTTCAAATCAATGAAAGAAAATGAAATAACATCTGTTCTTCAGTAAAGTTTAAGAGTTTTCTGCTTAATTATATTAATTTTATCCCTAGAAATGTACTTTTGTTGCTATTGTGAAAGGTATTGTTTCTCTGTTAGGTTTTTTTTTGTTTGTTTTTGAGACAGAGTCTCACTGTGCCCAGGCTGGAGTCCAATGGCACGATCTCAGCTCACTGCAACCTCTGCCCCCAGGTCCAAGTGATTCTCCTGCCTCAGCCTCCTGAGTACCTGGGATTACAGGCATGTGCCACTACACCCAGCTAATTTTTACTAGCAGGGACAGGGTTTCACCATGTTGGCCAGGCTGTTCTCGAACTCCTGACCTCAAGTGATCCACCTGCCTCGGCATCTCAAAGTGTTGGGATTACAGGCGTGAGCCACCGCAGCCGGCCGATTTTGTTTTATTTTATTTTATGTATTTATTTATGTAGAGATGGAGTCTTGTTCTGTTACCCAGGCTGGAGTGCAGTGGCACCATCTTGGCTCACTGCAACCTCCCTGTCCCAGGTCCAAGTGATTCTCCTGCCTCAGCCTCCCAAGTAGCAGGGATTACAGGCATGTGCCACTACACCCAGCTAATTTTTACTAGCAGAGACAGGGTTTCACCATGTTGGCCAGGCTGTTCTCGAACTCCTGACCTCAAGTGATCCACCTTCCTCGGCTTCCCAAAGTGTTGGGATTACAGGCGTGAGCCACCGCAGCCGGCCGATTTTGTTTTATTTTAAGGAAATAGGGCCAGGCACAGTGGCTCACACCTTTAGTCCCAGCTACTTGGGAGGCTGAGGTGGCTTGCTTGAGCCCAAGAGGTTGAGGCTGCAGTCAGCTATGATTGAGCCACTGCACTCCATCCTGGAAAACAGAATGATACCTTGTCTCATAAAAAAAAAAATTTCGAATCAATGAAAGAAAATGAAATAACATCTGTTCTTCAGTAAAGTTTAATAGTTTTCTGCTTAATTATATTAATTTTATCCCTAGAAATGTACTTTTGTTGCTATTGTGAAAGGTATTCTCTGTTAGGTTTTTGTTTGTTTGTTTGTTTTTGAGACAGAGTCTCACTGTGTCGCCCAGGCTGGAGTACAGTGGTGCAGTCTTGGCTCACTGCAACCTCTGCCCCCCAGGTCCAAGTGATTCTCCTGCCTCAGCCTCCTGGGTAGCTGAGATTAGAGGCACCTGCCACCATACCCACCTAATTTTTTGTATTTTTAGTAGAGACAGGGTTTCACCTTGCTGGCCAGGGTGGTCTCAAACTCCTGACCTCAAATGATCCGCCTACCTCAGCCTTGAAAACTTCTGGGATTACAGATGTGAGCCACCACATCTGGCTGTCTGTTAAGTTTTTCTAATTGGTTATTGCTTGTATAAGAAAGGAAGAATATTGACTTTTCTTTTTTACTATTGACTTTCATGTATTAACTTCTTTGCCACTTTATTGAATTCTTATTAATTTAGTAATGTTTCAGTTGATGCTACTGGGTTTTATAAACATGCTGTTGTGTTGCAAAAAATTATTTTGATTGTTTCTTTCTAATATTTTATGTCTCTTATTTTTCTTAATGTGTGGGCTAGAGAATGTTTGGAATTCGGCTAAGTAATAACAGTGATGGTAGAAATTCTCGTTTTGTCCCTAATGTTTACAGTGGGTTTCAGTTAGGATTTTTTTGTTTTTTTTTGAGACGAAGTCTCGCTCTATCATCCAAGCTGGAGTGCAATGGCTCAATCTCAGCTCACTGCAACCTCCGCCTCCTGGGCTCAAGCTATTCTCCTGCCTCAGCCTCCTGAGTAGCTGGGATTATAGGCACCTGCCAGCATGCCTGGCTAATTTTTGTATTTTTAGTAGAGACGGGGTTTCACCACGTTGGCCAGGCTGGTCTCGAACTCCTGGCCTCAAGCGATCCACCTGCCTTGGCCTCCCGAAGTGCTGAGATTACAGGTGTGAGCCACTGTGCCTGGCCAGTTAGATAATTTTTTTATCCCACTAAGTACATTAATCTACCCTAGTTTACTAAGTTTCAAATTCAGGATCACATATATAATTTAATCAAAATCCTCTTTGACTTTTATGAGGTGAACATAAGATTGGAGTGCAGTGATGTGATCATGGCTCACTGCAGCCTCAACCTCCTGGGCTCAAGTGATCCTCCTCCTGCCTCAGTACGCCTGGCTAATTTTTTATTATTTGTAGAGATGGGGTTTCACTATGTTGTCCATGCTGGTCTCAAACTCCCGGTCTCAAGCGATTCTCCCACCTTGGCCTCCCAAAGTGCTGGGATCACAGGCATGAGTCACTACAGCTGACCCCTTTTAACCACCATGCCCAGCTATTTTATGTTTTTATTTTTTTAATTTTCAATGGAAACAGGGTTTCACCATGTTGGCCAGGCTGGTCTGGAACACCTGACCTCAAGTGATCTACCTACCTCAGCCTCCCAAAGCTCTGGGATTACAGGTGTGAGCCACCATACCCAGCCCATGGCCAAGTTTAAAGAAAAGAGGCATAGTCAGCTGGGTGCAGTGGCTCATGCCTGTAATCCCAACACTTTGGGAAGCTGAGGTGGGAGGATCACCTGAGGCCAGGAGTCCGAGACCAGCCTAGGCAACATAGGAAGACTCTGTCTTTACGAAAAATAACAATATTAGCTGAGTGTGATGGTGCACACCTATAGTCCCCTCTACTGGAGAAGCTGAAGTGGGAGGATGACTTGAGCCCAGGAGTTCAAGGCTGCAGGGAGCTGTGATTGCACCATTGCACTCCACCCTGGACCACAGAGCAAGACCCTCATCTCTTAAAAAAAGAAAAAGAAGGCACAGCAAAATTGTATATTTAGTACAAATCCATTTTTGTAAGACAAGTGTTTGTCTGTGTGTCTGTACGTTGAACACACAAAAACAGGAGGAGCTTTAATGTAGAAGTTGTGTAAAGAGGTTACACAGTCACTTGGGAAGACATAATTGAACCATCTATGTGATCACCTTTCTTGCAGCTTGGGGGAGCCAGCACTTGTAGGGGCGGGGGCGGGGCGACAGGGCAAAACCCCATCTCTATTAAAAAATACAAAAATGAAATTAGCTTGTGGCATGTGCCTGTGGTCCCAGCTACTTGGGAGGCTGAAGTAGGAGGATTGCTTGAGCCCGGAGAAGACGAGGCTGCAGTGAGCTGCGATCGCACCACTGCACTCCAGCCTAGGCAACCAAGTGAGACCCTGCCTCAAAGATAAAATAAAATGTCTTTATAACATGGTTAAGGGTCTTCTTGGCAAAGGAAACCTGTATCTGGGGACTGTTATGACAGTCCTACCCTCAGGGTCTGCACTGGGAAACTTGTCTGGGTCCTGAGGGAGGCCCAGAATTGCAAGTCTGAGCCCCTGAATATCTGCAGTGTTTGCAGTATAGTTGAATGTGTAGGCCATAGACTGGTCTCGAACTCCTGGGCTCAAGTGATTTACCTGCCTGGTCTTCAAAAAGTGCTGGAATTACAGATGTGAGCCATGATGCGCAGACGCAAAGACATTTTTAAGGAAAAAATTAACTTCAACTCTCACTTTTACTGAAGCAACACAACATTTAAAAACATAGGCATGGGGTGCAGTGGCTCACACCTGTAATCCCAGCACTTTGGGAGGCTGAGGCAGATGGATTGCTTGAGCCCAGGAGTTTGAGACCAGCCTGGGCAATGTGGTGAAACTCCATCTCTACTAAAAATACAAAAATTAGCTGGGCATGGTGGCACATGCCTGTAATCCCAGCTACTTGGGAGGCTGAGGCACGAGAATCACTTGAGCCTGGGAGGTGGAGGTTGCAGTGACCCGAGATCGCAACATTGCACTCTAGCCTGGGCAATGGGAGTGAAACCCTGTTTTAAAAAAAAAAAAAAAAATCTATGGCCGGGCACGGTGGCTGACATCTGTAATCCCAGCACTTTGGGAGGGCGAGGTGGGTGGATCACCTGAGGTCAGAAGTACAACAATTAGCCAGACTTTGTGGTGGGTGCCTATAATCCCAGCTCCTTGAGAGGCTGAGGAAGGAGAATTGCGTGAACCTGGGAGGCAGAGGTTGCAGTGAGCTGAGATTGTGCCACTGCACTCCAGCCTGGGCTACAGAGCAAGACTCCATATAAAAAAAACTACATAAATTAAGAAAATAAATTCCCCAACTTTGAAAATCACTATAAGTTTTTCTTTATTCTGCCTTTTTAGAAACAGGTTCACAATTGACATATTACTGTTATGCACATATATGGTTTTTAATCACATTTTATAGTATCTGACCTCATTTTTCTTTAAGGAGTTTATCCTGGAACATTACAGTGAAGATGGCTATTTATATGAAGATGAAATTGCAGATCTTATGGATCTGAGACAAGTAAGTTTTTGTGGGCAGCAGAGAGGGGAGGGTGGCTTTTCCGAGTCTTCAGGGAACCCCATTATTGCATGCTTGTGGTCTTAACAGAATCGTGGGTGGATAGAGGTGATGGTTGGGGGGTGCTGGAATCATCCATTCCACTTGCTGCATAAGAAAACTGTAGAAGGAGGCCGGGTGCAGTGGTTCACGCCTGTGTAATCCCAGCACTTTGAGGGGTGGAGGTGGGCGGATCACCTGAGGTCAGAAGTACAACAATTAGCCAGACTTTGTGGTGGGTGCCTGTAATCCCAGCTACTTGGGAGGCTGAAGTAGGAGGATTGCTTGAGCCCAGGAGTTTGAGACCAGCCTGGGCAATGTGGTGAAACCCTGTCTCTACTAAAAATACAAAAATTAGCTGGGCGTGGTGGTGCATGCTGGTAATTCCAGCACTTTGGGAGGCTGAAGCGGGTGGGTCACCTGAGGTCAGAAGTTTGAGACCAGACTGGCCAACATGACAAAACCCCGTTTCTACTAAAAATACAAAAACAAGCCAGGCATGGTGCTACACGCCTGTAATCCCAGCTACTCGGGAGGCCGAGGCAGATGGATTGTTTGAGCCCAGGAGTTTGAGACCAGACTGGCTAACATCGCAAAACTCCGTTTCTACTAAAAATACAAAATTAGCTGGGCATGGTGGCACATGCCTGTAATCCCAGCTACTTGGGAGGCTGAAGTAGGAGGATTGCTTGAGCCCGAGAAGACGAGGCTGCAGTGAGCTGCGATCGCACCACTGCACTCCAGCCTGGGCGACAGAGTGAGACTCTGTGTCAAAAAAAAAAAAAAATCTATGGCCGGGCACGGTGGCTGACATCTGTAATCCCAGCACTTTGGGAGGCTGAGGCAGATGGATTGCTTGAGCCCAGGAGTTTGAGACCAGACTGGCTAACATCATAAAACTCCGTTTCTACTAAAAATACAAAATGAAATTAGCTTGTGGCATGTGCCTGTGGTCCCAGCTACTTGGGAGGCTGAAGTAGGAGGATTGCTTGAGCCCAGGAGTTTGAGACCAGCCTGGGCAATGTGGTGAAACTCCATCTCTACTAAAAATACAAAATTAGCTGGGCATGGTGGTGCATGCTGGTAATTCCAGCACTTTGGGAGTCTGAGGCAGATGGATTGCTTGAGCCCAGGAGTTTGAGACCAGACTGGCTAACATCGCAAAACTCCGTTTCTACTAAAAATACAAAAACAAGCTGGACATGGTGCTACACGCCTGTAGTCCCGGCTACTTGGGAGGCTGAGGCAGGAGAATCGCTTGAACCTGGGAGGCAGAGGTTGCAGTGAGCCAAGACTGTGCCACTGCACTCCAGCCTGGGCGACAGAGTGAGACTCTGTGTCAAAAAAAAAAAAAAATCTATGGCGGGCACGGTGGCTGACATCTGTAATCCCAGCACTTTGGGAGTCTGAGGCAGATGGATTGCTTGAGCCCGGAGAAGTCGAGGCTGCAATAAGCTGCGATCGCACCACTGCACTCCAGCCTAGGCAACAAAGTGAGACCCTGCCTCAAAAATAAAACAAAATAAGATAAAATAAAATGCCTTTATAACACGGTTAAGGGTCTTCTTGGCAAAGGAAATTTGTTTCTGGGGACTGTTATGACAGTCCTACCCTCAGGGTCTGTGCTGGGAAACTAGTCCGGGTCCTGAGGGAGGCCTAGAATTACAAGTCTGAGTCCCTGAATATCTGCGGTGTTTGCAGTATAGTTGAATGTATAGGCCATAGACTGGTCTCAAACTCCTGGGCTCAAGTGATTTACCTGCCTGGTCTTCACAAAGTGCTGGGATTACAGATGTGAGCCACGATGCGCAGACACAAAGACGTTTTTAAGCAAAAAATTAACTTCAACTCTCACTTTTACTGAAGCAACACAACATTTAAAAACATAGGCGTGGGGTGCAGTGGCTCACACCTGTAATCCCAGCACTTTGGGAGGCTGAGGTGGGAGGATCACCTGAGGCCAGGAGTCTGAGACTAGCCTAGGCAACATAGGAAGACTCTGTCTTTACGAAAAATAACAATATTAGCTGAGTGTGGTGGTGCGCACCTATAGTCCCCTCTACTGGAGAAGCTGAAGTGGGAGGATGGCTTGAGTCCTGGAGTTCAAGGCTGCGGTGAGCTATGATTGCATCACTGCCCTCCAGCCTAGGCAACATAGGAAGACTCTGTCTTTACGAAAAATAACAATATTAGCTGAGTGTGGTGGTGCGCACCTATAGTCCCCTCTACTGGAGAAGCTGAAGTGGGAGGATGACTTGAGCCCAGGAGTTCAAGGCTGCGGTGAGCTATGATTGCACCACTGCACTCCACCCTGGATGACAGAGCGAGACCCTCATCTCTTAGAAAAAGAAGGCACAGCAAAATTGTATATTTAGTACAAATCCGTTTTTGTAAGACAAGTGTTTGCGTGTTTGTACGTTGAACACACAAAAACAGGAGGAGCTTTAATGTAGAAGTTGTGTAAAGAGGTTACTCACAGTCACTTGAGAAGACATAATTGAGCAATCTATGTGATCACCTTTCTTGCAGCTTGAGGGAGCCAGCACTTGTAGGGGCGGGGGTGGGGCGACAGGGCAAAACCCCATCTCTATTAAAAAATACAAAAAATGAAATTAGCTTGTGGCACATGCACATGCCTGTGGTCCCAGCTACTTGGGAGGCTGAAATAGGAGGATTGCTTGAGCCCGGAGAAGTCGAGGCTGCAATAAGCTGCGATCGCACCACTGCACTCCAGCCTAGGCAACATAGGAAGACTCTGTCTTTACGAAAAATAACAATATTAGCTGAGTGTGATGGTGCACACCTATAGTCCCCTCTACTGGAGAAGCTGAAGTGGGAGGATGACTTGAGCCCAGGAGTTCAAGGCTGCAGGGAGCTGTGATTGCACCATTGCACTCCACCCTGGACCACAGAGCAAGACCCTCATCTCTTAAAAAAAGAAAAAGAAGGCACAGCAAAATTGTATATTTAGTACAAATCCATTTTTGTAAGACAAGTGTTTGTGTGTCTGTACGTTGAACACACAAAAACAGGAGGAGATTTAATTTATAAGTTTTTTAAAGAGGTTAAACAGTCACTTGGGAAGACATATTTTAACCATCTTTTTTATCACGTTTCTTGCTGCTTGGGGGAGCCAGCACTTGTTGGGGGGGGGGCGGGGCGACAGGGCAAAACCCCATCTCTATTAAAAAATACAAAATGAAATTAGCTTGTGGCATGTGCCTGTGGTCCCAGCTACTTGGGAGGCTGAAGTAGGAGGATTGCTTGAGCCCGAGAAGACGAGGATGCAGTGAGCTGCGATCGCACCACTGCACTCCAGCCTAGGCAACATAGGAAGACTCTGTCTTTACGAAAAATAACAATATTAGCTGAGTGTGATGGTGCACACCTATAGTCCCCTCTACTGGAGAAGCTGAAGTGGGAGGATGACTTGAGCCCAGGAGTTCAAGGCTGCAGGGAGCTGTGATTGCACCATTGCACTCCACCCTGGACCACAGAGCAAGACCCTCATCTCTTAAAAAAAGAAAAAGAAGGCACAGCAAAATTGTATATTTAGTACAAATCCATTTTTGTAAGACAAGTGTTTGTCTGTGTGTCTGTACGTTGAACACACAAAAACAGGAGGAGCTTTAATGTAGAAGTTGTGTAAAGAGGTTACACAGTCACTTGGGAAGACATAATTGAACAATCTATGTGATCACCTTTCTTGCAGCTTGGGGGAGCCAGCACTTGTAGGGGCGGGGGTGGGGCGACAGGGCAAAACCCCATCTCTATTAAAAAATACAAAAATGAAATTAGCTTGTGGCATGTGCCTGTGGTCCCAGCTACTTGGGAGGCTGAAGTAGGAGGATTGCTTGAGCCCGGAGAAGACGAGGATGCAGTGAGCTGCGATCGCACCACTGCACTCCAGCCTAGGCAACCAAGTGAGACCCTGCCTCAAAGATAAAATAAAATAAAATGTCTTTATAACATGGTTAAGGGTCTTCTTGGCAAAGGAAACCTCTATCTGGGGACTGTTATGACAGTCCTACCCTCAGGGTCTGCACTGGGAAACTTGTCTGGGTCCTGAGGGAGGCCCAGAATTGCAAGTCTGAGCCCCTGAATATCTGCAGTGTTTGCAGTATAGTTGAATGTGTAGGCCATAGACTGGTCTCGAACTCCTGGGCTCAAGTGATTTACCTGCCTGGTCTTCAAAAAGTGCTGGGATTACAGATGTGAGCCATGATGCGCAGACGCAAAGACATTTTTAAGGAAAAAATTAACTTCAACTCTCACTTTTACTGAAGCAACACAACATTTAAAAACACAGGCATGGGGTGCAGTGGCTCACACCTGTAATCCCAGCACTTTGGGAGTCTGAGGCAGATGGATTGCTTGAGCCCAGGAGTTTGAGACCAGCCTGGGCAATGTGGTGAAACTCCATCTCTACTAAAAATACAAAAATTAGCTGGGCATGGTGGCACATGCCTGTAATCCCAGCTACTTGGGAGGCTGAGGCACGAGAATCACTTGAGCCTGGGAGGTGGAGGTTGCAGTGACCCGAGATCGCAACATTGCACTCTAGCCTGGGCAATGGGAGTGAAACCCTGTTTTTAAAAAAAAAAAAAAAAATCTATGGCCGGGCACGGTGGCTGACATCTGTAATCCCAGCACTTTGGGAGGGTGAGGTGGGTGGATCACCTGAGGTCAGAAGTACAACAATTAGCCAGACTTTGTGGTGGGTGCCTATAATCCCAGCTCCTTGAGAGGTTGAGGAAGGAGAATTGCGTGAACCTGGGAGGCAGAGGTTGCAGTGAGCTGAGATTGTGCCACTGCACTCCAGCCTGGGCTACAGAGCAAGACTCCACATAAAAAAAACTACATAAATTAAGAAAATAAATTCCCCAACTTTGAAAATCACTATAAGTTTTTCTTTATTCTGCCTTTTTAGAAACAGCTTCACAATTGACATATTACTGTTATGCACATGTATGGTTTTTAATCACATTTTATAGTATCTGACCTCATTTTTCTTTAAGGATTTTTATCCTGGAACATTACAGTGAAGATGGCTATTTATATGAAGATGAAATCGCAGATCTTATGGATCTGAGACAAGTAAGTTTTTGTGTGCAGCAGAGAGGGGAGGGTAGCTTTTCCAAGTCTTCAGGGAACCCCATTATTGCATGCTTGTGGTCTTAACAGAATCGGGAGCAGATTGAGGTGATGGTTGGGGGGTGCTGGAATCATCCATTCCACTTGCTGCATAAGAAAACTGTAGAAGGAGGCCGGGCACGGTGGTTCACGCCTGTGTAATCCCAGCACTTTGGGAGGCAGAGGTGGGCGGATCACCTGAGGTCAGGAGTTTCAGACCATCCTGGCCAACATGGTGAAACCCTGTCTCTACTAAAAATTCAAAAATTAGCTGGGCATGGTGGTGCATGCTGGTAATTCCAGCACTTTGGGAGGCTGAAGCCGGTGGATCACATGAGGTCAGAAGTTTGAGACCAGACTGGCTAACATCGCAAAACTCCGTTTCTACTAAAAATACAAAAACAAGCTGGACATGGTGCTACATGCCTGTAGTCCCAGCTACTTGGGAGGCTGAGGCAGGAGAATCGCTTGAATCCGGGAGGCAGAGGTTGCAGTGAGCCAAGACTGTGCCACTGCACTCCAGCCTGGGCGACAGAGTGAGACTCTGTGTCAAAAAAAAAAAAACCAAAAACCTAAAAAAAAAAGTACTTTGGAGATGCTGCACCCCTTCTCTGAGTGTTGTTAGGATTGTCAGTGAAAGGAGAATACATCCTAGAAGGTCGGGGCGTATCAGAATTGAATGTTTCTATAGCCGATGGTTGGCTACTGATGCCTTCCTCATGGAAAGCAAAGGAAAGGGGGATGACTTTTCCTAACAATGCACCAGGCTGTCTACATGGTGAAAGGTGGTTTCTCCTTAGTCATGAATTAGGGAGAAGCTGTCTGCACACCCCTTGGTTCATGAGTAAACTTTAAAACAAGTCCTAGGGCCAGGTGCAGTGGCTCACACCTGTAATCCTAGCACTTTGGGAGGCCGAGGTGGGTGGATCACCTGAGGTTGGGAGTTCGAGACCAGCCTGACCAACGTGTCTCTATAAAAATACAAAAATTAGCCGGGTGTGGTGATGGGTGCCTGTAATCCCAGCTACTCGGGAGACTGAGGCAGGAGCATTGCTTGAACCCGGGAAGCGGAAGCTGCAGTGAGCCGAGATGGCCTCACTGCACTCTAGCCTGGGTGAAAGAGCAAAACTTTGTCTCAAAAAATAAAAATAAATAAATAAATAAATAAATAAATAAATAAATAAAACAAGTCTTAGGCTGGGTGTGGTGGTTCACATCTGGAATCCCAGCATGTTGGGAGGCCAAGGTGGGTGGATCACTTGAGCCCAGGAGTTTGAGACCAGTCTAGGCAACACAGTGAGACCCCATCTCTACAAAACAATTAGAGAAAATTTGCCAGGCATGGGTGGCGCATGTCTGTAGTCCCATCTACTTGGGAGGCTCAGATGAGGGGATCACTTAAGCCCAGGAGGTTGAGGCTGCAGTGAATCATGATCATGCCACTGCACTCCAGCCTAGGCAACAGAGTGAGACATTGTCTGAAAAAATAAAAAAGTAAAACAAAACAAATCTTGAGGTCTTTGATTTCAGAAAGAATTATGAGGGGTTAGTAATTGCCATATTTCATTTAGGAAAAGCCATATATATATATATATATATGCGCACACACACAAACACACATTTTTTTTCTTTTCTTTTTTTTTTTTTGAGATGGAGTCTCACTCTGTCACCCAGGCTGGAGTGTGGTGGTGTGATCTCGGCTCACTTCAACCTCTGCCTCCCAGTATCAAGCCATCTTCCCACCTCAGCCTCCCAAGTAGCTGGGCTTAAAGGCACATGCCACCAACATGTATTTTTGGTACAGAGGGGTTTCACTGTGTTGCCCAGGCTGGTCTCAAACTCCTGAGCTCAAGCCATCCACCTGCCTTGGCCTCTAAAGTGCTGGGATTACAGGTGTGAGCCACCACACCTGGCCCCAATTTTTTTTTTTTTAAAGATAGGCTTTATTATTTAGAGTGGCACATTTCTTTTCTTACAAAGACCAGGTGTTGTTGTGTTGCCCAGGCTGGTCTCGAACTCCTGAGCTCAAGCCATCCACCTGCTTTGGCCTCTAAAGTGCTGGGATTACAGGTGTGAGCCACCATGCCTGGCCCCAATTTTTTTTTTTTTTTAAAGATAGGCTTTATTATTTAGAGTGGCACAGTTTTTTTCTTACAAAGACCAGGTGTTGTTGTGTTGCCCAGGCTGGTCTCAAACTCCTGAGCTCAAGCCATCCACCTGCTTTGGCCTCTAAAGTGCTGGGATTACAGGTGTGAGCCACCACGCCTGGCCCCAATTTTTTTTTTTTTTAAAGATAGGCTTTATTATTTAGAGTGGCACATTTTTTTCTTACAAAGACCAGGTGTTGTTGTGTTGCCCAGGCTGGTCTCGAACTCCAGGACTCAAGCCATCCACCTGCTTTGGCCTCTAAAGTGCTGGGATTACAGGTGTGAGCCACCATGCCTGGCCCCAATTTTTTTTTTTTTTAAAGATAGGCTTTATTATTTAGAGTGGCACAGTTTTTTTCTTACAAAGACCAGGTGTTGTTGTGTTGTCCAGGCTGGTCTCGAACTCCAGGACTCAAGCAGTCTTTCCACCTCAGCCTCCCAAAGTGCTGGGATTACAGGCATGAGCCATCGTACCAGCCTGGTACTTTTTTTTTTTTTAAAGATAGGCTTTATTATTTAGAGTGGCACATTTTTTCTTACAAAGACCAGGTGTTGTTGTGTTGTCCAGGCTGGTCTCGAACTCCAGGACTCAAGCAGTCTTTCCACCTCAGCCTCCCAAAGTGCTAGGATTATAGGTGTGAGCCACCACACCTGGCCCCAATTTTTTTTTTTTTAAAGATAGGCTTTATTATTTAGAGTGGCACATTTCTTTTCTTACAAAGACCAGGTGTTGTTGTGTTGCCCAGGCTGGAGTACAGTGGTGCAGTCTTGGCTCACTGCAACCTCTGCCTCCTGGGTTCAAGTGATTCTTCTGCCTCAGCCTCCTGAGTTGCTGGGATTATAGGCACCTGCCAGCATGCCTGGCTAATTTTTGTATTTTTAGTAGAGACGGGGTTTCACCATATTGGCCAGTCTGGTCTCGAACTCCAGGACTCAAGCAGTCTTTCCACCTCAGCCTCCCAAAGTGCTAGGATTATAGGTGTGAGCCACCATGCCTGGTTAATTTTTGTATTTTTAGTAGAGACAGGGTTTCACCATGTTGGCCAGGCTGTTCTCAAACTCCTGACCTCAAGTGATCCACCTGCCTCGGCCTCCCGAAGTGTTGGGATTACAGGCATGAGCCATCGTACCAGCCTGGTACTTTTTTTTTGAGATGGAGTCTCACTCTGTTGTCCAGGCTGGAGTGCAGTGGTGCGATCTCAGCTCACTGCAAGCTCTGCCTCCTGGGTTCATGCTATTCTCTTGCCTCAGCCTCCTGAGTTGCTGGGATTATAGGCACCTGCCAGCATGCCCGGCTTTTTTGTATTTTTGGTAGAAATGGGGTTTCACCATGTTGGCCAGGCTGGTCTCAAACCCCTGACCTTGGGTGATCCACCCACCTTGGCCTCCCAAAGTCCTGGGATTACAGGTGTGAGCCACCATGCCTGGCTAATTTTTGTATTTTTAGTAGAGACGGAGTTTCACCATATTGGCCAGGCTGGTCTTGAACTCCTGACCTCAAGTGATCTGCCCACCTCAGCTTCCCAAAGTGCTGGTATTACAGGCGTGAGCCACCGTGCCTGGCTAATTTTTTTATTTTTAGTAGCTAGGGGGTTTTTCCACGTTGGCCAGGCTGTTCTCGAACTCCTGACAGCAAATGATCCACCTGCCTCGGCATCTCAAAGTGTTGGGATTACAGGCATGAGCCATCGTACCAGCCTGGTACTTTTTTTTTTGAGATGGAGTCTCACTCTGTCACCCAGGCTGGAGTCTGGACCTCTGAGGCTGCAAGGGTCATGGGCTGCTTGGCCCAAGGGGCTGTCCTGGTTCTCTATGGAGTAATTTCAAACATTCCTTCTTCCTCCCATCCCCCTCCTCTCTTTCTGGGGTGGGTCCACTCCCAGAGCCTGCAACTCCCAAATCCTCTTTGACGGGTCCTCGGCTTCGCTCTGCATCCATCCTGAGAATCGATCATCCAATTCCATCCTCTTCTCTTCTGCTGTGTCTAAGCTGCTGTGAAGCCACCTGCTGTAATTTACTGTTTTATATTTAATATTGTAGCGTACATCTGTTTCTTTCATCATAAATGCTTCATTTCATGCTCAGCATCTGAGAACACAAGGCCTTGTCAGCTGTCACCTCCTTCCATTCTCTGTTTCCTTCATCATAAATGCTTCATTTCATGCTCAGCATCTGAGAACACAATACTTGGGAGGCCGGGTACAGTGGTTCACGCCTGTGTAATCCCAGCACTTTGGGAGGGTGAGGTGGGTGGATCACCTGAGGTCAGGAGTTTGAGACCAGCCTGGGCAATGTGGTGAAACTCCATCTCTACTAAAAATACAAAAATTAGCTGGGCATGGTGGCACATGCCTGTAATCCCAGCACTTTGGGAGGGTGAGGTGGGTGGATCACCTGAGGTCAGGAGTTTGAGACCAGCCTGGGCAATGTGGTGAAACTCCATCTCTACTAAAAATACAAAAATTAGCTGGGCATGGTGGCACATGCCTGTAATCCCAGCTACTTGGGAGGCTGAGGCAGATGGATTGCTTGAGCCCAGGAGTTTGAGACCAGCCTGGGCAATGTGGTGAAACTCCATCTCTACTAAAAATACAAAAATTAGCTGGGCATGGTGGCACATGCCTGTAATCCCAGCACTTTGGGAGGCTGAGGCAGATGGATTGCTTGAGCCCAGGAGTTTGAGACCAGCCTGGGCAATGTGGTGAAACCCCGTCTCTACTAAAAATACAAAAATTAGCTGCGCATGGTGGCACATGCCTGTAATCCCAGCACTTTTTGAGGAAGTGCCGGGCAGTTCACACGGTCAGGAGTTTGAGACCAGCCTGGGCAATGTGGTGAAACCCCGTCTCTACTAAAAATACAAAAATTAGCTGCGCATGGTGGCACATGCCTGTAATCCCAGCTACTTGGGAGGCTGAGGCATGAGAATCACTTGAGCCTGGGAGGTGGAGGTTACAGTGAGCCAAGATCGCAAGATTGCACTGTAGCCTGGGCAACAGGAGTGAAACTCTGTTTTTTGTTTTTTTTTTTTAAACAAAACAAAACAAAAAAAAACTATGGCCGGGCATGGTGGCTGACATCTGTAATCCCAGCACTTTGGGAGGGCGAGGTGGGGGGGATCACCTGAGGTCAGAAGTTTGAGACCAGCCTGGCCAACATGGTGAAACTCTGTCTCTACTAAAAATACAAAAAGTAGCTGGGCATGGTGGCTCACGCCTGTTATCTCAGCACTTTGGGAGGCTGAGGCGGGTGGATCACCTGAGGTCAGGAGTTTGAGACCAGCCTGGTGAACATGGCGAAACCCTGTCTCTACTAAAAATACAAAAAGTAGCTGGGCATGGTGGCACATGCCTGTAATCCTAGCTACTCAAGAAGCTGAGGCAGGAGAATTGCTTGAACCTGGGAGGCAGAGGTTGCAGTAAGCCAAGACTGTGCCACTGCAGTCCAGCCTGGGTGAAAGAGCAAAACTTTGTCTCAAAAAATAAAAATAAAATAAATAAATAAATAAATAAATAAATAAATAAAACAAGTCTTAGGCTGGGTGTGGTGGCTCATGCCTGTAATCCCAACACTTTGGGAGGCCGAGGTGGGTGGATCACCTGAGGTCAGAAGTTTGAGACCAGTCTAGGCAACACAGTGAGACCCCATCTCTACAAAACAATTAGAGAAAATTTGCCAGGCATGGGTGGCGCATGCCTGTAGTCCCAGCTACTTGGGAGGCTGAAGCCGGTGGATCACATGAGGTCAGAAGTTTGAGACCAGCCTGGGCAATGTGGTGAAACTCCATCTCTACTAAAAATACAAAATTAGCTGGGCATGGTGGTGCATGCTGGTAATTCCAGCACTTTGGGAGGCCGAGGTGGGTGGATCACCTGAGGTCAGAAGTTTGAGACCAGCCTGGGCAATGTGTCTCTACTAAAAATTCAAAAATTAGCTGGGCATGGTGGTGCATGCTGGTAATTCCAGCACTTTGGGAGGCTGAAGCCGGTGGATCACATGAGGTCAGAAGTTTGAGACCAGACTGGCTAACATCGCAAAACTCCGTTTCTACTAAAAATACAAAATTAGCTGGGCATGGTGGTGCATGCTGGTAATTCCAGCACTTTGGGAGGCTGAGGCAGGAGAATCGCTTGAACCTGGGAGGCAGAGGTTGCAGTGACCCGAGATCGCAACATTGCACTCCAGCCTGGGCAATGGGAGTGAAACCCTGTTTTAAAAAAAAAAAAATCTATGGCCGGGCACGGTGGCTGACATCTGTAATCCCAGCACTTTGGGAGGCCGAGGTGGGTGGATCACCTGAGGTCAGGAGTTTCAGACCATCCTGGCCAACATGGTGAAACCCTGTCTCTACTAAAAATACAAAATTAGCTGGGCATGGTGGTGCATGCTGGTAATTCCAGCACTTTGGGAGGCTGAGGCAGGAGAATCGCTTGAACCTGGGAGGCAGAGGTTGCAGTGAGCCAAGACTGTGCCACTGCACTCCAGCCTGGGCGACAGAGTGAGACTCTGTGTCAAAAAAAAAAACAAACCAAAAACCTAAAAAAAAAAGTACTTTGGAGATGCTGCACCCCTTCTCTGAGTGTTGTTAGGATTGTCAGTGAAAGGAGAATACATCCTAGAAGGTCGGGGCGTATCAGAATTGAATGTTTCTATAGCCGATGGTTGGCTACTGATGCCTTCCTCATGGAAAGCAAAGGAAAGGGGGATGACTTTTCCTAACAATGCACCAGGCTGTCTACATGGTGAAAGGTGGTTTCTCCTTAGTCATGAATTAGGGAGAAGCTGTCTGCACACCCCTTGGTTCATGAGTAAACTTTAAAACAAGTCCTAGGGCCAGGTGCAGTGGCTCACACCTGTAATCCTAGCACTTTGGGAGGCCGAGGTGGGTGGATCACCTGAGGTTGGGAGTTCGAGACCAGCCTGACCGACGTGTCTCTATAAAAATACAAAAATTAGCCGGGTGTGGTGATGGGTGCCTGTAATCCCAGCTACTCGGGAGACTGAGGCAGGAGCATTGCTTGAACCCGGGAAGCGGAAGCTGCAGTGAGCCGAGATGGCCTCACTGCACTCTAGCCTGGGTGAAAGAGCAAAACTTTGTCTCAAAAAAAAAAAAACCAAAAACCTAAAAAAAAAGTACTTTGGAGATGCTGCACCTTCTCTGAGTGTTGTTAGGATTGTCAGTGAAAGGAGAATACATCCTAGAAGGTCAGGCGTATCAGAATTGAATGTTTCTATAGCTGATGGTTGGCTACTGATGCCTTCCTCACGGAAAGCAAAAGAAAGGGGGATGACTTTTCCTAACAATGCACCAGGCTGTCTGCATGGTGAAAGGTGGTTTCTCCTTAGTCATGAATTAGGGAGAAGCTGTCTGCACACCCCTTTGTTCATGAGTAAACTTTAAAACAAGTCCTAGGGCCAGGTGCGGTGGCTCACACCTGTAATCCTAGCACTTTGGGAGGCCGAGGTGGGTGGATCACCTGAGGTTGGGAGTTCGAGACCAGCCTGACCAACGTGTCTCTATAAAAATACAAAAATTAGCCGGGTGTGGTGATGGGTGCCTGTAATCCCAGCTACTCGGGAGACTGAGGCAGGCGGATCACGAGGTCAGGAGTTTGAGACCAGTCTAGGCAACACAGTGAGACCCCATCTCTACAAAACAATTAGAAAATTTGCCAGGCATGGGTGGCGCATGTCTGTAGTCCCATCTACTTGGGAGGCTCAGATGAGGGATCACTTAAGCCCAGGAGGTTGAGGCTGCAGTGAATCATGATCATGCCACGGCACTCCAGCCTGGGCGACAGAGTGAGACTCTGTGTCAAAAATAAATAAATAAATAAATACAACAAGACCTAGGCTGGGTGTGGTGGTTCACATCTGGAATCCCAGCATGTTGGGAGGCCAAGGTGGGTGGATCACTTGAGCCCAGGAGTTTGAGACCAGTCTAGGCAACACAGTGAGACCCCATCTCTACAAAACAATTAGAGAAAATTTGCCAGGCATGAGTGGCGCATGCCTGTAGTCCCATCTACTTGGGAGGCTCAGATGAGAGGATCGCTTAAGCCCAGGAGGTTGAGGCTGCAGTGAGTCATGATCATGCCACTGCACTCCAGCCTAGGCAACAGAGTGAGACTCTGTGTCAAAAAAAAAAACCAAAAACCTAAAAAAAAAGTACTTTGGAGATGCTGCACCTTCTCTGAGTGTTGTTAGGATTGTCAGTGAAAGGAGAATACATCCTAGAAGGTCGGGGCGTATCAGAATTGAATGTTTCTATAGCCGATGGTTGGCTACTGATGCCTTCCTCATGGAAAGCAAAGGAAAGGGGGATGACTTTTCCTAACAATGCACCAGGCTGTCTACATGGTGAAAGGTGGTTTCTCCTTAGTCATGAATTAGGGAGAAGCTGTCTGCACACCCCTTGGTTCATGAGTAAACTTTAAAACAAGTCCTAGGGCCAGGTGCAGTGGCTCACACCTGTAATCCTAGCACTTTGGGAGGCTGAGGCAGGAGCATTGCTTGAACCCGGGAAGCGGAAGCTGCAGTGAGCCGAGATGGCCTCACTGCACTCTAGCCTGGGTGAAAGAGCAAAACTTTGTCTCAAAAAATAAAAATAAATAAATAAATAAATAAATAAATAAATAAATAAATAAAACAAGTCTTAGGCTGGGTGTGGTGGTTCACATCTGGAATCCCAGCATGTTGGGAGGCCAAGGTGGGTGGATCACTTGAGCCCAGGAGTTTGAGACCAGTCTAGGCAACACAGTGAGACCCCATCTCTACAAAACAATTAGAGAAAATTTGCCAGGCATGGGTGGCGCATGTCTGTAGTCCCATCTACTTGGGAGGCTCAGATGAGGGGATCACTTAAGCCCAGGAGGTTGAGGCTGCAGTGAATCATGATCATGCCACTGCACTCCAGCCTAGGCAACAGAGTGAGACATTGTCTGAAAAAATAAAAAAGTAAAACAAAACAAATCTTGAGGTCTTTGATTTCAGAAAGAATTATGAGGGGTTAGTAATTGCCATAATTTATTTAGGAAAAGCCATATATATATATATATATGCACACACACACAAACACACTTTTTTTTCTTTTCTTTTTTTTTTGAGATGGAGTCTCACTCTGTCACCCAGGCTGGACTGTGGTGGTGTGATCTCAGCTCACTTCAACCTCTGCCTCCCAGTATCAAGCCATCTTCCCACCTCAGCCTCCCAAGTAGCTGGGCTTAAAGGCACATGCCACCAACATGTATTTTTGGTAGAGAGGGGTTTCACTATGTTGCCCAGGCTGGTCTCAAACTCCTGAGCTCAAGCCATCCACCTGCTTTGGCCTCTAAAGTGCTGGGATTACAGGTGTGAGCCACCATGCCTGGCCCCAATTTTTTTTTTTTTTAAAGATAGGCTTTATTATTTAGAGTGGCACAGTTTTTTTCTTACAAAGACCAGGTGTTGTTGTGTTGTCCAGGCTGGTCTCGAACTCCAGGACTCAAGCAGTCTTTCCACCTCAGCCTCCCAAAGTGCTAGGATTACAGGCATGAGCCATCGTACCAGCCTGGTACTTTTTTTTTTTTTTGAGATGGAGTCTCACTCTGTTGTCCAGGCTGGAGTGCAGTGGTGCGATCTCAGCTCACTGCAAGCTCTGCCTCCTGGGTTCATGCTATTCTCTTGCCTCAGCCTCCCGACTAGCTGGGAATACAGGCGCCCGCCACCACGCCCGGCTAATTTTTTGTGTTTTTAGTAGAGACGGGGTTTCACCGTGTTAGCCAGGATGGTCTCGATCTTCTGACCTCGTGATCTGCCCACCTTGGCCTCCCAAAGTGCTGCGATTACAGGTGTAAGCCACCGCGCCTGGCCTTTTTTTTTTTTTTTTTCAAGACAGAGTCTCGCTCTGTCACCCTGGCTGCAGTGCAGTGGCATGAACTCGGCTCACTGCAACCTCCGCCTCCTGGGTTCAAGTGATTCTTCTGCCTCTGCCTCCTGAGTAGCTGGGACTACAGATGTGCCCCACCATGCCTGGCTAATTTTTGTATTTTTAGTAGAGATGGGGTTTCACCACGTTGGCCAGGCTGGTCTCAATCCCTGGCCTTGTGATCTGCCTGCCTTGGGCTCCCAAAGTGCTGGGATTACAGGCGTGAGCCATCGCACCCGGCGCCTTTTTTTTTTTTTTTTATAATTGAGGAACTTACCTGACACATCATTATCACCCAGAGTCCATAGTTCCCATTAGGGTTCATTCTTGCACTTGTGTATTCTGCGGCTCAGGTAAACACTATTTAGAGCAACAACAATATCAAAAACACAAGCCAACAGTTCACCAAGAGAAACCACCATTAACCCCATGGAAATGGTCTTTCAAGAACATCAGCACTTAAATCCTCCAGATCTGCCTGCCTCAGCACCTGTTGTCTTGAACTGTCCTCCTGTGTGTTCTAATCACTCCTAAACATGGGGCCTGCACTGTGGGAGATCCGAGCTGTGCCAGGTGGAGGGAGCAGGACAACTGCTACCAGGTTGTTTGTGTGGATGCGGAGGCCACCCGAGCAGGTGTAAACTCCCACCTGTGGGCCAGAGAAGAGAGCACAGGAGACATGTCCTGGGCATAGGATGAGGGAGAGCTGTGGGGGCTCTGGGTTCTGAGGAGGGTTCTGGCCTGGCAGGGACAAGACCAACCAGCACGTGAGGCCAGGCTGGAGTCTGGACCTCTGAGGCTGCAAGGGTCATGGGCTGCTTGGCCCGAGGGGCTGTCCTGGTTCTCTATGGAGTACTTTCAAACTTTCCTTCTTCCTCCCATCCCCCTCCTCCTCTCTTTCTGGGGTGGGTCCACTCCCAGAGCCTGCAACTCCCAAATCCTCTTTGATGGGTCCTCAGCTTCACTCTGCATCCATCCTGAGAATCGATCTTCCAATTCCATCCTCTTCTCTTCTGCTGTGTCTAAGCTGCTGTGAAGCCACCTGCTGTAATTTACTGTTTTATATTTAATATTGTAGCATACATCTGTTCTGTTTCCTTCATCATAAATGCTTCATTTCATGCTCAGCATCTGAGAACACAAGGCCTTGTCAGCTGTCACCTCCTTCCGTTCTGTTTCCTTCCTCCTATTCCCATGTTTGCTCATCATGTCCAGTCTCCTGCCATCCTGAACGCTTCTGATGGAAGGTCCAAGATGTCTCATGAGCATTGTGAAGATTCTTTGTAATGTGACATTGTTCCAGGCAGGAATTCTCCCTCACCCACCCCTGGAAGTCAAGTATAGGCAGATTGCCATGCTCAGTCAAAGACTGAGCTAACTTGACAGTGGCTTTGGTTTTAAGGTTTGTCCAATCCCCAGGGCACAGGATTTCAGGGAGTTCAGGTGACAGTCTGGGTGTTACCCTTCAGGAGGTTGTAAAGTCCATTTCATTTAGTCTACACCACAGACTATGGAAACTATATATATATAGTGCTGTCCCTCTAGAGAACCCTAATATGTATATATATATATATGTATAATATATATCAATTATATATATATTGGAGTTTAATGAGGAGTATTAAACTCACACAAGCACAAGGTCCCACAGTAGGCCACCTGCAAGCTTAGGAGCAAGGAATCCAGTCCGAGTCCCAAAGCTGAAGAACTTGAAGTCTGATGTTCAAGGGCAGGAAGCATCCAGCACAGGAGAAAATGTAGGCTGGGAGGCTAAGCCAGTCTAGTCTTTTCCCGTTTTCTGCCTGCTTTATATCCTGGCCACAGTGGCAGCTGATTGGATGGTGCCCACCTAGAATAAGGGTGGGTCTGCCTTTCCCAGCTCACTGGCTTAAATGTTAATCTCCTTTGGCAACACCCTCACAGACACACCCAGGATCAATATGTGCATGCTTCAATCCAATCAAGTTGACATTCAGTATTAACCACCACAAGTCCACCCCTTGTCAACTTGAACCCATACAGATCTCCTGAGATCATACATAATCTTCAAATAAAGAAAATAATAAGTCATAATTATACCTAATGTAATGCAACTATCTTTTGTACAACCAGAAATGCACCAATCCCCAACCCAAATGCTATTATGTAAAGTTAAGAACACTTAAATGCTGATGGAAGTCAAAGAATTTTATGAGCATTGTGAAGATTCTTTGTAATGTGACATTGTTCCAGACAGGAATTCTCCCTCACCCACCCCTGGAAGTCAAGTATAGGCAGATTGCCACGCTTAATCAAAGACTGAGCTAACTTAACAGTGGCTTTGGTTTTAAGGTTTGTCCAATCCCCAGGGCACAGGATTTCAGGGAGTTCAGGTGACAGTCTGGGTGTTACCCTTCAGGAGGTTGTAAAGTCCGTTTCATTTAGTCTACACCACAGACTGTGGAAAATATATATATATATATTATATATATAGGAGTTTATTAAGGAGTATTAAACTCACACAATCACAAGGTCCCACAATAGGCCCTCTGCAAGCTGAGGACCAAGAAAGCCAATCTGAGTCACAAAGGTGAATAACTTGAAGTCTGATGTTCAAGGGCAGGAAGCATCCAGCATGGGAGGAAAATATAGGCTGGGAGGCTAAGCCAGTCTAGCCTTTTCACGTTTTTTTCTCTGCTCGCTTTATATGCTGGCCACACTGGCAGCTGATTAGATGGTGCCCTGCCCACCCAGATTGGTGGGTCTGCTTTTTCCAGCCCACTAACTTAAATGTTAATCTCCTCTGGCAACACCCTCACAGACACACCCAGGATCAATATGTGCATGCTTCAATCCAATCAAGTTGACATTCAGTATTAACCACCCCAAGTCCACCCCTTGTCAACTTGAACCCATACAGATCTCCTGAGATCATACATAATCTTCAAATAAAGAAAATAATAAGTCATAATTATACCTAATGTAATACAACTGTCTTTTGTACAACCAGAAATGCACCAATCCCCAACCCAAATGCTATTATGTAAAGTTAAGAACACTTAAATGCTGATGGAAGTCAAAGAATTTTATGAGCATTGTGAAGATTCTTTGTAATGTGACATTGTTCCAGACAGGAATTCTCCCTCACCCACCCCTGGAAGTCAAGTATAGGCAGATTGCCACGCTTAATCAAAGACTGAGCTAACTTAACAGTGGCTTTGGTTTTAAGGTTTGTCCAATCCCCAGGGCACAGGATTTCAGGGAGTTCAGGTGACAGTCTGGGTGTTACCCTTCAGGAGGTTGTAAAGTCCGTTTCATTTAGTCTACACCACAGACTGTGGAAAATATATATATATATATAGTGCTGTCCCTCTAGAGAACCCTAATATGTATATATAATATATATACCATGCCCTGTCATTAAGATCAATGGGAAACTACAACAGTATATATAATATATATAATATATAGATATATAATAATATAATATATATAATATATACTATATATATTATATATATAGGAGTTTATTGAGGAGTATTAAACTCACACAATCACAAGGTCCCACAGTAGGCCACCTGCAAGCTGAGGAGCAAGGAATCCTGCAAGCTGAGGAGCAAGGAATCCAGTCCAAGTCCCAAAGCTGAAGAACTTGAAGTCCGATGTTCAAGGGCAGGAAGCATCCAGCACAGGAGAAAGATGTAGGCTGGGAGGCTAAGCCAGTCTAGTCTTTTCCCGTTTTCTGCCTCCTTTATATCCTGGCCACACTGGCAGCTGATTAGATGGTGCCCACCTAGAATAAGGGTGGGTCTGCCTTTCCCAGCTCACTAGCTCAAATGTTAATCTCCTTTGGCAACACCCTCACAGACACACCCAGGATCAATACTTTGCATGCTTCAATCCAATCAAGTTGACATTCAGTATTAACCATCACAAGTCCACCCCTTGTCAACTTGAACCCATACAAATCTCCTGAGGTCATACATAATCTTCAAATAAAGACAATAATAAGGTCATAATTATACCTAATGTAATACAACTATCTTTTGTACAACCAGAAATGCACCAATCCCCAACCCAAATGCTATTATGTAAAGTTAAGAACACTTAAATGCTGATGGAAGTCAAAGAATTTTATGAGCATTGTGAAGATTCTTTGTAATGTGACATTGTTCCAGGCAGGAATTCTCCCTCACCCACGCCTGGAAGTCAAGTATAGGCAGATTGCCATGCTCAGTCAAAGACTGAGCTAACTTGACAGTGGCTTTGGTTTTAAGGTTTGTCCAATCCCCAGGGCACAGGATTTCAGGGAGTTCAGGTGACAGTCTGGGTGTTACCCTTCAGGAGGTTGTAAAGTCCATTTCATTTAGTCTACACCACAGACTATGGAAACTATACATATATAGTGCTGTCCCTCTAGAGAACCCTAATATGTATATATAATATATATACCATGCCCTGTCATTAAGATCAATGGGAAACTACAACAGTATATATATATAGTAGTATCATATATATGTAGTATTATATATATATAATATATGTAGTATAATATATATTATATATAATATTGGAGTTTTTATATTATATATAGTACATATATACTATATATACTATATATACTATATATAGTATATATATACTATATATACTATATATACTATATATAGTATATATATACTATGTATACTATATATAGTATACTATATATACTATATATAGTATATATATACTATATATACTATATATACTATGTATAGTATATATATATATAGTGCTGTCCCTCTAGAGAACCCTAATATGTATATATAATATATATACCATGCCCTGTCATTAAGATCAATGGGAAAGTACAACAGTATATATATATAGTACATATATACTATATATACTATATATATATATAGTGCTGTCCCTCTAGAGAACCTAATATGTATATATAATATATATATATATAGTGCTGTCCTCTAGAGAACCCTAATATTGATATATAATATATATCAATTATATATATATTGGAGTTTAATGAGGAGTATTAAACTCACACAAGCACAAGGTCCCACAGTAGGCCACCTGCAAGCTTAGGAGCAAGGAATCCAGTCCGAGTCCCAAAGCTGAAGAACTTGAAGTCTGATGTTCAAGGGCAGGAAGCATCCAGCACAGGAGAAAGATGTAGGCTGGGAGGCTAAGCCAGTCTAGTCTTTTCCCGTTTTTCTGCCTGCTTTATATCCTGGCCACAGTGGCAGCTGATTGGATGGTGCCCACCTAGAATAAGGGTGGGTCTGCCTTTCCCAGCTCACTGGCTTAAATGTTAATCTCCTTTGGCAACACCCTCACAGACACACCCAGGATCAATATGTGCATGCTTCAATCCAATCAAGTTGACATTCAGTATTAACCATCACAAGTCCACCCCTTGTCAACTTGAACCCATACAAATCTCCTGAGGTCATACATAATCTTCAAATAAAGACAATAATAAGGTCATAATTATACCTAATGTAATACAACTATCTTTTGTACAACCAGAAATGCACCAATCCCCAACCCAAATGCTATTATGTAAAGTTAAGAACACTTAAATGCTGATATGAAGTCAATAAATTTTATGTCACATGATAAAGGAAAAAAATAAAATGAAGGAATTTTCTTAACACAAGCATATACATGGACAAACATATTTTTAACAAAAGAATAAGGAAATACCGATGAAAATTACACTCTTCATTTCTGCAACTGATCACGTGGTTGTAGCTGGTATTGATGACTACCTTCTACTACCCATTCTGTGTTCCCTTTGCCTTCAGCAAGCGTCGCAGCAGGTCGTGCTTTTTTTCCTAGTGGAGTGACACAAACCTTCATTCCTGAAGGGTCTGGGCCATTTGTAGTCCTGCCTGGATTGGGCTGTTGTAGTTTCCCATTGATCTTAATGACAGGGCATGGTAATGCTAAGAGACGCCCCAATGGATCTCCTGTATTCCATACATACTCTTCCTTACCTCCATTGTGGAATAGTAGACTGATTGCATCTTGATAGTCCAGGTCAGCCACCCAGCTAGCACTGTAACTCCCTTCTTAGCCTGTGGACTTAAAGGTAGGAGGAACCCAAAGTGTCCAGGTGGCAATCTTAACTTCCAGTTTAATGGAATTGTTGTTGTGTCTCCTGATGGCAGCATTATTCCCACTGGAACTAAGACCTCCAGGCCAACAGAATGTAATGTCATGGGAACAAGAAGCAAAAATTGTGCTAGTGAATCACCAGGGGTGATGGTGAGTGGTGCCACTTCCACTTCTGCCCCTTGATTCCAGGATCCATGAATTATGGCTATGGGAGAAAGAGTACCATATATTGGATGCTGGTTCAGAGCATACACGGCCTTCTGGAGAGCTTTGCCCCAGCCCTGCAAAGTATTGGAGCCTAGTTGGCATTGTAATTGTGACTGCGAAAGGCCATTCCATTTTTCTATCAATCCAGCTGCTTCAGGATGATGGGGAACATGGTAAGACAAGTGAATCCCATGAGCATGAGGCCACTGGCACACGTCTTTAGCCGTAAAAGGAGTGCCTTGGTCAGAGGCAATGCTATGTGGAATACTGTGACAGTGGATAAATTGGATGGTGCCCACCTAGAATAAGGGTGGGTCTGCCTTTCCCAGCTCACTGGCTTAAATGTTAATCTCCTTTGGCAACACCCTCACAGACACACCCAGGATCAATATGTGCATGCTTCAATCCAATCAAGTTGACATTCAGTATTAACCACCCCAAGTCCACCCCTTGTCAACTTGAACCCATACAGATCTCCTGAGATCATACATAATCTTCAAATAAAGAAAATAATAAGTCATAATTATACCTAATGTAATACAACTGTCTTTTGTACAACCAGAAATGCACCAATCCCCAACCCAAATGCTATTATGTAAAGTTAAGAACACTTAAATGCTGATATGAAGTCAATAAATTTTATGTCACATGATAAAGGAAAAAAATAAAATGAAGGAATTTTCTTAGTACAAGCATATACATGGAAAAACATATTTTTAACAAAAGAATAAGGAAATACTGATAACAATTACAGTCCTCATTTCTGCAACTGATCACGTGGTTGTAGCTGGTATTGATGACCACCTTCTTCTACTACCCATTCTGTGTTCCCTTTGCCTTCAGCAAGCATCGCAGCAGGTTGTGCTTTTTTTCCTAGTGGAGTGACACGAACCTTCATTCCTGAAGGGTCTGGGCCATTTGTAGTCCTACCTGGATTGGGCTGTTGTAGTTTCCCATTGATCTTAATGACAGGGCATGGTAATGCTAAGAGACGCTCCAATGGATCTCCTGTATTCCATACAGGCTCTTCCTTACCTCCATTGTGGAGTAATAGACTGATTGCATCTTGATAGTCCAGGTCAGCCACCCAGCTAACACTGTAACTCCCTTCTTAGCCTGTGGACTTAAAGGTAGGAGGAGCCCAAAGTGTCCAGTTGGCAACCTTAACTTCCAGTTTAATGGAATTGTTGTTGTGTCTCCTGATGGCAGCATTATTCCCACTGGAACTAAGACCTCCAGGCCAACAGAATGTAATGTCATGCGAACAAGAAGCAAATATTGTGCCAGTGAATCACCAGGGGTGATGATGAGTGGTGCCACTTCCACTTCTACCCCTTGATTCCAGGATCCATGAATTATGGCTATGGGAGAAACAGTACCATATGTTGGATGCTGGTTCAGAGCATACACGGCCTTCTGGAGAGCTTTGCCCCAGCCCTGCAAAGTATTGGAGCTAGTTGGCATTGTAATTGTGACTGCGAAAGGCCATTCCATTTTTCTATCAATCCATCTGCTTCAGGATGATGGGGAACATGGTAAGACAAGTGAATCCCATGAGCATGAGCCCACAGGCACACGTCTTTAGCCATAAAAGGAGTGCCTTGGTCAGAGGCAATGCTATGTGGAATACTGTGACAGTGGATAAGGCATTCCATGAGTCCACAGATGTAGTCTTGGCAGAAGCATTACATGCAGGATAGGCAAACCCATATCTGCAGTAAGTGTCTGTTTCAGTGAGGACAAACCTCTGCCCTTTCCAGGATGGAAGAGGTCCAATATAATCCAAGAGACACAGAGCCAAACCAGATCATGCCACCCCAGCCCCTCCCAAATCTCATGTCCTCTTTGCATTTCAAAACCAATCATGCCTTCCCAACAGTACCCCAACATCTTAACTCATGTCAGCATTAACTCAAAAGTCCAAGTCCAAAGTCACATTGGAGACAAGGCAAGTCCCTTCCATCTAGGAACTTGGAAAATGAAAAACAAGTCAGTTACTTCCAAGAAACAATGGGGGTACAGGCATTAGATAAATGCTCCCATTTCAGATGGGAGAAATGTGTGAGAAACGTGTTCTGAGGGGGGCATATTCCTCAGTGCAAGAACCTCTGTCCACAAACGTTCATAAATAGAGCAAGGCATGCATGTCCAGAGCAGGATTAGGGCATGGAACGTCAGTATCACACTCTTGTATGGCTGGTATATCATTTAGCTTCCCTTTCTTATCATGGATCAAACTTTGAGCTATGAAATGCTCTATCTCATGAATATGCAAATAACCTGAGATCCACTGAGGTAAATATGGATATGTCTGTGCTCTGAAAACATCACCCAACAACCATATCGCTCCTCTAGAGAATCCCCTGTGAGCATGGCTCCTCACCATGGACTGGACCTGGAGGATCCTCTTCTTGGTGGCAGCAGCCACAGGTAAGGGGCTCCCAGGTCCCAGTGATGAGAAGGGGATTAAGTCCAGTCAAAGGGGCTTTCATCCACTTCTGTGTCCTCCCCACAGGTTCTCACTCCCAGGTGCAGCTGGTGCAGTCTGGGGCTGAGGTGAAGAAGCCTGGTCCTCAGTGAAGGTCTCCTACAAGGCTTTACAAGCTCTGCTATGCAGTGAGTGCAACAAGCCCATGGACAAGGCCTTGAGTGGATTAGATGGATCATCGCTGGCAATGGTAACACAGGCTATGCACAGAACGTCCAGGGCAGAGTCAACATGACCACATACATGCCTATGAGCACAGCCTACATGGAGCTGAGCAGCCTGAGATCTGAGGACACGGCCGTGTATTACTGTGTGAGAGACACAGTGTGAAAACCCACATCCCGAGAGTGTCAAAAACCCCAGCAAGGAGGCAGCTGTGCTGGCATAGAGGAGATGACAAAGATTATTAGATTGAAGACTTTCTTAGAAAATGATATTAAGTCATTAACAAGAAGGAACAATATAAATAAGTATTTGAGAAATTTTAGTTATTTGGGAGATTTTTCATACCTTTATTCTGTAAGCAAATTTCAGGGTTTGGAGAATGAATCAAATGAATAAAGCTGATATAGAATTTCCTCTGAAGGTATCTTTGTAAACATCAATTTCTGAATCAGTGTTGTAAATATTTTGGAACACAGACACAAGTTCACATTTTAACTCTACCTTTTTATCTATTAAAAAACACCAGGCCGGGCGCGGTGGCTCACGCTTGTAATCCCAGCACTTTGGGAGGCCGAGGTTGCAGTGAGCTGAGATTGTGCCACTGCACTCCAGCCTAGGCAACAGAGTGAGACATTGTCTGAAAAAATAAAAAGTAAAACAAAACAAATCTTGAGGTCTTTGATTTCAGAAAGAATTATGAGGGGTTAGTAATTGCCATAATTTATTTAGGAAAAGCCATATACTATATAAATAGTATATATATACTATATATAGTATATATAGTATATTGATATAGTATATAATAGTATATTGATATATAATATATATCAATTATATATATATTGGAGTTTAATGAGGAGTATTAAACTCACACAAGCACAAGGTCCCACAGTAGGCCACCTGCAAGCTTAGGAGCAAGGAATCCAGTCCGAGTCCCAAAGCTGAAGAACTTGAAGTCTGATGTTCAAGGGCAGGAAGCAAATATTGTGCTAGTGAATCACCAGGGGTGATGATGAGTGGTGCCACTTCCACTTCTACCCCTTGATTCCAGGATCCATGAATTATGGCTATGGGAGAAACAGTACCATATGTTGGATGCTGGTTCAGAGCATACACGGCCTTCTGGAGAGCTTTGCCCCAGCCCTGCAAAGTATTGGAGCTAGTTGGCATTGTAATTGTGACTGCGAAAGGCCATTCCATTTTTCTATCAATCCATCTGCTTCAGGATGATGGGGAACATGGTAAGACAAGTGAATCCCATGAGCATGAGCCCACAGGCACACGTCTTTAGCCATAAAAGGAGTGCCTTGGTCAGAGGCAATGCTATGTGGAATACTGTGACAGTGGATAAGGCATTCCATGAGTCCACAGATGTAGTCTTGGCAGAAGCATTACATGCAGGATAGGCAAACCCATATCTGCAGTAAGTGTCTGTTTCAGTGAGGACAAACCTCTGCCCTTTCCAGGATGGAAGAGGTCCAATATAATCCAAGAGACACAGAGCCAAACCAGATCATGCCACCCCAGCCCCTCCCAAATCTCATGTCCTCTTTGCATTTCAAAACCAATCATGCCTTCCCAACAGTACCCCAACATCTTAACTCATGTCAGCATTAACTCAAAAGTCCAAGTCCAAAGTCACATTGGAGACAAGGCAAGTCCCTTCCATCTAGGAACTTGGAAAATGAAAAACAAGTCAGTTACTTCCAAGAAACAATGGGGGTACAGGCATTAGATAAATGCTCCCATTTCAGATGGGAGAAATGTGTGAGAAACGTGTTCTGAGGGGGGCATATTCCTCAGTGCAAGAACCTCTGTCCACAAACGTTCATAAATAGAGCAAGGCATGCATGTCCAGAAGCAGGATTAGGGCATGGAACATCAGTATCACACTCTTGTATGGCTGACATGTCATTTAGCTTCCCTTTCTTACCATGGATCAAACTTTGAGCTATGAAATGCTCTATCTCATGAATATGCAAATAACCTGAGATCCACTGAGGTAAATATGGATATGTCTGTGCTCTGAAAACATCACCCAACAACCATATCGCTCCTCTAGAGAATCCCCTGTGAGCATGGCTCCTCACCATGGACTGGACCTGGAGGATCCTCTTCTTGGTGGCAGCAGCCACAGGTAAGGGGCTCCCAGGTCCCAGTGATGAGAAGGGGATTAAGTCCAGTCAAAGGGGCTTTCATCCACTTCTGTGTCCTCCCCACAGGTTCTCACTCCCAGGTGCAGCTGGTGCAGTCTGGGGCTGAGGTGAAGAAGCCTGGTCCTCAGTGAAGGTCTCCTACAAGGCTTTACAAGCTCTGCTATGCAGTGAGTGCAACAAGCCCGTGGACAAGGCCTTGAGTGGATTAGATGGATCATCGCTGGCAATGGTAACACAGGCTATGCACAGAATGTCCAGGGCAGAGTCAACATGACCACATACATGCCTACGAGCACAGCCTACATGGCGCTGAGCAGCCTGAGATCTGAGGACACGGCCGTGTATTACTGTGTGAGAGACACAGTGTGAAAACCCACATCCTGAGAGTGTCAAAAACCTCAGGAAGGAGGCAGCTTTGCTGGCATGGAGGAGATGACAAAGATTATTAGATTGAAGACTTTCTTAGAAAATGATATTAAGTCATTAACGAGAAGGAACAATATAAATGTGTATTTGAGAAATTTTAGTTATTTGGGAGATTTTTCGTACCTTTATTCTGTAAGTAAATTTCAGGGATTGGAGAATGAATCAAATGAATAAAGCTGATATAGAATTTCCTCTGAAGGTATCTTTGTAAACATCAGTTTCTGAATCAGTGTTGTAAATATTTAGGAACACAGACACAAATTCACATTTTAACTCTACATTTTTATCTATTAAAAAACACCAAAAATAGGCTGGGCGCGGTGGCTCACGCTTGTAATCCCAGGACTTTGGGAGGTTGAGGCGGGTGGATTGCATAGTCAGGAGATCAAGACCACCCTGGCTAACATGGTGAAACCCTGTCTCTAGTAAAAAATACAAAAAAGTAGCTGGGCATGGTGGTAGGCGCCTGTAGTCCCAGCTACTTGGAAGGCTGAAGCAGGAGAATGGCGTGAACCCAGGAGGCAGAGCTTGCAGTGAGCCGAGATCACGCCACTGCACTCCAGCCTGGGTGACAGAGCCAGACTCGGTCTCAAAAAAAAAAAAATAAAAAACACCAAAAATAGGCTGGGCGCGGTGGCTCACGCTTGTAATCCCAGGACTTTGGGAGGTTGAGGTGGGCAGACTGCAAAGTCAGGAAATCAAGACGACCCTGGCTAACATGGTGAAACCCTGTCTCTAGTAAAAAATACAAAAAAGTAGCTGGGCATGGTAGTAGGTGCCTGTAGTCCCAGCTACTTGGAAGGCTGAGGCAGGAGAATGGCGTGAACCCAGGAGGCAGAGCTTGCAGTGAGCCGAGATCACGCCACTGCACTCCAGCCTGGGTGACAGAGCCAGACTCGGTCTCAAAAAAAAAAGAACCAAAAATATCTCATTTCGTGAATGTAGCATTTTGAATTCCCACTATCAATTTTTGATAGTTCTTGGTTTTCCACATTCATATTGCTATTTATCATTATGAGAATTGTGTGTCTTAACCATTCTAATAGGTGAGTAATGGCATCTAATTTCTGTTTAAATGCACATGTTCCTAATAAAAAATTCATACTTAATAATTTTCATATAATTTTTGGTGAGATACCTCTCTTGATATTTGGTTCATTTTTAACTGCATTGCTTTCTTTTGATTAGTTGTAAGTATACTTGCATATTGATTGTAAAAATCTTTTAACAAATTAAAATAATTAACAACAAATATGCGATTTGAAAGTATTTTCTCCAGGTCTCTAGTTGCCTTTGTCTCCCTTATCAGTGTGTATTGTGGAAAAATGTGTGTATGTGTGTGTGTGTGTTTAAAAATTTAGGTAAAAAATGTATAATTTTATTCCTTAAAGATCATGTCTTTGACATTATATCTGAAATATCATTATAAAATACACTAATAGTGATTTTTTTTCATGTCTCTAATCTTAGTCCACAGTCAACTCATGAGTGTTTAAACTTCACCTACTTGATTGGAGGACTATCCACCTGAGATATTTGGAATACTTCTGTAAGGAGATGTGTTCTTCTTCCCATTATTTCTTTATTTAATCATCTATTAATATCCATATTGGTTTATGGATGTCTATTTCATACTCTGAAGAAGATCCATGCTACATTATTCATTTTATTGTTCAAATCACCGCAACTTTATTAGGTGCTGGGAGCTCATTTAGTTTGGATCCTGCATCCTTACAGCACACCTCATCCTTTTGTTTTTGAACACTTCCCTGTTTCCTGATATTACAATAAATTCTAAGCTCGTTTTCCATACTACCTTTTTCATTTTATATATATATATATATATATATAAAATCACTGATATTGTTAAATATTGCTTGTTTCTGATGTTAAAGAATGGTATTAAATAAAAAATTGTGATACTGGCTCTGTGTGTTGTTAATGTGGTATAAGTACTTCTAGGACATCTCCACCAACTGGCCTAGTAAATGTGCATGTTTATATGAACCCATGTTTATGGACTCATTGAAACTATTTATATATCTAATCTTCTGTAACTTTATTAACTTGAAAATGAGAATACGCTGGTGTCTCCAGCCAACAATGTTACTACATGAACTTTCTACCCTTCCTTCCTTGAGTGTCCATAACCACCCACTGCAAAGTGAGGAACCCCATACCACCGTATGCCATTTTATCATTCAGCTGCACAATTTTAGGAAACATGCATAGCAGTATCAGAAACGTAAAGTGGTACCCTTGTTTGAAACATGCTTATCTACTAGAATAGAGTGCTTATGTGCAATTTCCTTACACTTTAAACTTACATAATTGTAGGGAGACCCCCGAAACTATCGCTACAGAATAAAAGATGAAATGCTCCTGACTATTGTAAATACAAAATTGCATGCAGGATTGTGTAAAGACAATGCCAGGTTGGACTGCCAGAACGAGCCAACAGCGTGTGATGTGCTTCCCCCTGTAGACAGCCTATGAATGGATGTGCAATCAAGGAGGTTTCACATCACCAAGATTCCTATCCCAGAAAAGCAGATATTCGGCCGGGCGCGGTGGCTCACGCTTGTAATCCCAGCACTTTGGGAGGCCGAGGCGGGCGGATCACGAGGTCAGGAGATCGAGACCACGGTGAAACCCCGTCTCTACTAAAAATACAAAAAATTAGCCGGGCGTGGTGGCGGGCGCCTGTAGTCCCAGCTACTCGGAGAGGCTGAGGCAGGAGAATGGCGTGAACTCGGGAGGCGGAGCTTGCAGTGAGCCGAGATTGCGCCACTGCACTCCAGCCTGGGTGACAGAGCGAGACTCCGTCTCAAAAAAAAAAAGAAAAAAAAAAAAAAAAAAGCAGATATTCATAGCCCTGGGAATCGAATGCGACCCTCACAGAGAGCCTATAAATGGACACATGGGGGGCACCTGTCCATATGGATAAGATAGGGCCATAAACACCCTCATCTTGCCACGGCTCCTCTAGGCCTCTTTAGGGTTAAGGCATACTCCCTTCTGAGAATTTCTGGTCTAACTGGTTGACTAGCTTCACGTCCTGTTTCCATGGATTGTTTGTAACCAGCTTTTGTTGCAGTTGTTACTGCTGATTAATACCTTGCTAATCATAGGTTATGGAAAGATTGTGTTTCTGTTTTAAGGCTCTGTTAGAAATTAGTGACACACACACTATATTGTAAATTCTTATCTCTGCATACTGTACTTCTACATACAAATGTTATGTTAAAGAATTACTTCATCCCCATGTCACCATCTCACCTCATAATCAAATGACCCTAAATCCCTCACTAACCTACACCCACCCTCACTAAACTTAATAATAAATGCTGGTACATCCAGTGCATTGTTGGCACTGTGGGACCAGTAGATGGTGACCCCCCTGGACCCAGCTTTCATTGTCTTGTGTGTCTATTATTTCTCAACCTGCCAATCTGCCTGGGAACAAAGAGAGAGCCCCACTGCATTGTGGGCTGCTGGCCAGATCCCGCAATACATAATTTCTTCATTTGCAAAGTTACTTAGGTCAGCCATTTCATTTTCAACTTTCTTCAGTAAAGTCATTTCAATTACACTGTAGAATTTCATTTATTTGAAATTCAGTAAAAGCCCAAACTATAGCCAAGTAAACAGATAGAGGATATTCCAGGAATTTAGAGAAGTGGGTATAAAATAAGCAAAAAATGCACTGTTTAAGAAGAGTAAAACTGTATTTAGTCATATGCAATGGTTGAGATATGACAATTTGTCTAAGATCATAATTTTGTGATAAAAATACAAAACCAAATACATACAATTTTTAAAAAAATATTTAGCAGTTCATTAAACCTTGGATTAAATGCAGACTGTATAAGATTATCTAACAACATATTTGTGAGTGTGGGGATGTCAGGAGATGCATGAAACTAAGAATGAATTTTCTTCATTTTCATATAAGATGTTTCCATTCACTAAAGACCTTTTATTTTTAAAAATCAATTTTCTACATTAGCCAGGTTTTTTATTAATGACAAGCAAATAACCCAGAAGATTATTTCCTTTCCTTGGTTGAGAAAGATTTTCCCCAAACTTTAGCTCAGTTCAGGCATATGCTGTCCCTGAATGAGCATTTACCCTCAGATGTGTACACACACCTGTCAACATATGGACCCTTCTGTCAGACAAACACACCTTTACTCATGTGGATTCTTCCCTCAGACCAACACACATGTCCTCACATGAACTCTTTCCTCAGAAAAAAGACATTTTCTCATGTGGACTCCTGTCTCAAACAAGTAGACATGTCTCCATGAGAACTCTTCACTCAGATACGTACACACATTTCCACATTAACTTTTTCCTTACACAAGTGCATATATCTAATGTTGAACTCTTTGTTGCAAAATGATCTCAAGATAATGATGATTATAAACCCCAGCCCTGAAATGCATTTTTTGCATTGTAATTATAACTTTCCACTCTAATTTAACTTTGCCTTATTGTCAAGAACAGTGGTTTGCAGCTCCAAATGCACTGATAACTGACAAATGTCCATTTTCACTGGAAATAGATTTCTCATGTTCTTACTGGACTTATTTGTTGATAATGTTTGCAACTATGAAGATTCCTCAGCAGTGTCCACATTAGAGAATAAGAAAGAGTAATGGGCAGATTAACCCCGTGCATCCAGACCCAGGAATACTTTTTGACCTTGGCCTCCCTAAAATGCAGACCAGAGGATGGATGAGCAATGTTGAGTTGTGCACACATGACCACAAAAAGAAAGACATGGAAATGTGTCTGCTCCCCTCCTCATGAAAGGCAGCTCATCCCCGTTCTTTCAGGCCTGGTGAGGAGCCACCCCATGTATGTTCCCTTCCTCAGTGTCCACACCATGGGGTCTGCACTGATCCAGGATTCTCTTCTCATCACTCTCAATATTATGGTCCCTTGTGAATGAGGTCCAGCTATGGCTGCTCCTCATGGGCTCTTCTCAGTTGGCTTCCTCTGTGTTTGCAGAAGTCCTGAGTGAAGTTCACTGGTGGAGTCAGAGGGAAAATGGTTTGCCCAGGGTTTCTCTGAGACTCTCCTGCAAAGCCTCTGGATTCACTTTTGCTGACTAAAGCATGAGCTTGGTCCAGCAGATTTCATGACAGGGATTGGTGTGGGTGGCAACAGTGAGTGAACAAGTGAAAGTTCTCAGGGTTACTCTCCATGAGTACAAGTAAATTAACAGTCCCAAACAACACCCTTTCAAGTGCAGTCTACCTTAAAATGACCAACCTGAAAGCCAAGGACAAGGTTGTGTATTACGGTGAGGGACACAGGAGAGGGAACATCTGTGAATCCAGACACAAAAATCTGTGCAGGGAGAGAGGAGGGAACTGCACGGTAGATGTTGCTCACAACCACCAGGGGGCGCTCAGGACACGAGGGGGCGATCAGGACAACAAAGGCAGGCTCAGGACAACAAAGGCAAACTCAGGACAACAAAGGCAGGCTCAGGACAACAAAGGCAGGCTCAGGACAACAAAGGCAGGCTCAGGACAACAAAGGCAGGCTCAGGACAACAAAGGCAGGCTCAGGACAACAAAGGCAGGCTCAGGACAACAAAGGCAGGCTCAGGACAACAAAGGCAGGCTCAGGACAACAAAGGCAGGCTCAGGACAACAAAGGCAGGCTCAGGACAACAAAGGCAGGCTCAGGACAACAAAGGCAGGCTCAGGACAACAAAGGCAGGCTCAGGACAACAAAGGCAGGCTCAGGACAACAAAGGCAGGCTCAGGACAACAAAGGCAGGCTCAGGACAACAAAGGCAGGCTCAGGACAACAAAGGCAGGCTCAGGACAACAAAGGCAGGCTCAGGACAACAAAGGCAGGCTCAGGACAACAAAGGCAGGCTCAGGACAACAAAGGCAGGCTCAGGACAACAAAGGCAGGCTCAGGACAACAAAGGCAGGCTCAGGACAACAAAGGCAGGCTCAGGACAACAAAGGCAGGCTCAGGACAACAAAGGCAGGCTCAGGACAACAAAGGCAGGCTCAGGACAACAAAGGCAGGCTCAGGACAACAAAGGCAGGCTCAGGACAACAAAGGCAGGCTCAGGACAACAAAGGCAGGCTCAGGACAACAAAGGCAGGCTCAGGACAACAAAGGCAGGCTCAGGACAACAAAGGCAGGCTCAGGACAACAAAGGCAGGCTCAGGACAACAAAGGCAGGCTCAGGACAACAAAGGCAGGCTCAGGACAACAAAGGCAGGCTCAGGACAACAAAGGCAGGCTCAGGACAACAAAGGCAGGCTCAGGACAACAAAGGCAGGCTCAGGACAACAAAGGCAGGCTCAGGACAACAAAGGCAGGCTCAGGACAACAAAGGCAGGCTCAGGACAACAAAGGCAGGCTCAGGACAACAAAGGCAGGCTCAGGACAACAAAGGCAGGCTCAGGACAACAAAGGCAGGCTCAGGACAACAAAGGCAGGCTCAGGACAACAAAGGCAGGCTCAGGACAACAAAGGCAGGCTCAGGACAACAAAGGCAGGCTCAGGACAACAAAGGCAGGCTCAGGACAACAAAGGCAGGCTCAGGACAACAAAGGCAGGCTCAGGACAACAAAGGCAGGCTCAGGACAACAAAGGCAGGCTCAGGACAACAAAGGCAGGCTCAGGACAACAAAGGCAGGCTCAGGACAACAAAGGCAGGCTCAGGACAACAAAGGCAGGCTCAGGACAACAAAGGCAGGCTCAGGACAACAAAGGCAGGCTCAGGACAACAAAGGCAGGCTCAGGACAACAAAGGCAGGCTCAGGACAACAAAGGCAAGCTTTCATTGTCTTGTGTGTGTCTATTATTTCTCAACCTGCCAATCCGCCTGGGAACAAAGAGAGAGCCCCATTGCATTGTGGGCTGCTGGCCAGTTCCCGCAATACATAATTTCCTCATTTGCAAAGTTACTTAGGTCAGCAATTTCATTTTCAACTTTCTTCAGTAAAGTCATTTCAATTACACTGTATAATTTCATTTATTTGAAATTCAGTAAAAGCCCAAACTATAGCCAAGTAAACAGATAGAGGATATTCCAGGAATTTAGAGAAGTGGGTATAAAATAAGCAAAAAATGCACTGTTTAAGAAGAGTAAAACTGTATTTAGTCATATGCAATGGTTGAGATATGACAATTTGTCTAAGATCATAATTTTGTGATAAAAATACAAAACCAAACACATGCAATTTTTAAAAAAATATTTAGCAGTTCATTAAACCTTGGATTAAATGCAGACTGTATAAGATTATCTAACAACATATTTGTGAGTGTGGGGATGTCAGGAGATGCATGAAACTAAGAATGAATTTTCTTCATTTTCATATAAGATGTTTCCATTCACTAAAGACCTTTTATTTTAAAAAATCAATTTTCTACATTAGCCAGGATTTTTATTAATGACAAGCAAATAACCCAGAAGATTATTTCCTTTCCTTGGTTGAGAAAGATTTTCCCCAAACTTTAGCTCAGTTCAGGCATATGCTGTCCCTGAATGAGCATTTACCCTCAGATGTGTACACACACCTGTCAACATATGGACCCTTCTGTCAGACAAACACACCTTTACTCATGTGGATTCTTCCCTCAGACCAACACACATGTCCTCACATGAACTCTTTCCTCAGACTACCACATATGTCCTTACATTTACTCTTTCCTCAGAAAAAAGACATTTTCTCATGTGGACTCCTGTCTCAAACAAGTAGACATGTCTCCATGAGAACTCTTCACTCAGATACGTACACGCATTTCCACATTAACTTTTTCCTTACACAAGTGCATATATCTAATGTTGAACTCTTTGTTGCAAAATGATCTCAAGATAATGATAATTATAAACCCCAGCCCTGAAATGCATTTTTTGCATTGTAATTATAACTTTCCACTCTAATTTAACTTTGCCTTATTGTCAAGAACAGTGGTTTGCAGCTCCAAATGCACTGATAACTGACAAATGTCCATTTTCACTGGAAATAGATTTCTCATGTTCTTACTGGACTTATTTGTTGATAATGTTTGCAACTATGAAGATTCCTCAGCAGTGTCCACATTAGAGAATAAGAAAGAGTAATGGGCAGATTAACCCCGTGCATCCAGACCCAGGAATACTTTTTGACCTTGGCCTCCCTAAAATGCAGACCAGAGGATGGATGAGCAATGTTGAGTTGTGCACACATGACCACAAAAAGAAAGACATGGAAATGTGTCTGCTCCCCTCCTCATGAAAGGCAGCTCATCCCCGTTCTTTCAGGCCTGGTGAGGAGCCACCCCATGTATGTTCCCTTCCTCAGTGTCCACACCATGGGGTCTGCACTGATCCAGGATTCTCTTCTCATCACTCTCAATATTATGGTCCCTTGTGAATGAGGTCCAGCTATGGCTGCTCCTCATGGGCTCTTCTCAGTTGGCTTCCTCTGTGTTTGCAGAAGTCCTGAGTGAAGTTCACTGGTGGAGTCAGAGGGAAAATGGTTTGCCCAGGGTTTCTCTGAGACTCTCCTGCAAAGCCTCTGGATTCACTTTTGCTGACTAAAGCATGAGCTTGGTCCAGCAGATTTCATGACAGGGATTGGTGTGGGTGGCAACAGTGAGTGAACAAGTGAAAGTTCTCAGGGTTACTCTCCATGAGTACAAGTAAATTAACAGTCCCAAACAACACCCTTTCAAGTGCAGTCTACCTTAAAATGACCAACCTGAAAGCCAAGGACAAGGTTGTGTATTACGGTGAGGGACACAGGAGAGGGAACATCTGTGTGAGTCCAGACACAAAAATCTGTGCAGGGAGAGAGGAGGGAACTGCACGGTAGATGTTGCTCACAACCACCAGGGGGCGCTCAGGACACGAGGGGGTGGTCAGGACAACAAAGGCAGGCTCAGGACAACAAAGGCAAACTCAGGAGCGCACGAGATGCTCAGGACAGCCGGGAGCAATGAGAACCACCAGGAGGTGCTCAGGACACCAGGGGATGCTCCAGACACCAGGGGGCATTCAGGACACCAGGATGCTCTCAGGAAACAAGGAGGCGCTCAGGACACCAGGGTCCCTCAGAACCACCAGGGGGCGCTGAGGACACCAGGGGGCATTCAGGATCACCAAGGAGTGCTCAGGACCACTAGGGGGCGCTCAGGACACCAGAGGGTGCTCAGAAACACCAGGGGGCCCTGAGGACACCAAGGGGCACTCAGAACCACCAGGGGACGCTCAGGACACCAGGGGGTGCTCAGTTCACGAGGGTTCTCTTAGGAAGCAGCTCCACATCAGGAGGCTGGGAGGCTGTGGTTTCCTTTTCAACTTTGGTGATTCTTGACCTGGTCAAGCAAAAGGCTTTCCCAGGATCTCTCACCATTTCTTCCTTTTAACTCCATGGATTCTTTTACCTACAAAACATTAACTTAGAACAGGGATTTAATTCAACTTTTAATGTTGCATATTTTCTGAATAACACTAGCAATGATCTGTCAGTACAATTTTTAAAATAGATTCTTTATATATTATATTCATTTGATATAATACTATCATTAAGAGAGTAAAATTTAAAAAAACCACACCTGTAATCCCAGCAGTTTGGGAGGCTGAGGCAGGCAGATCACTTGAGCACAGGAATTTTACAACAGCCTGGCAACATAGTGAGATCCTTTCTATTAAAAAAAAGTAGCTGGGTGTAGTGCTACCTGTGGTCCCAACTACTTGGAAGGTTGAGGCTTGAGGGTCTCCTAAGCCTGGGAGGTTGAGGCTGCAGTGAGCTGTGATTGTGCCACTGCACTCCAGCCTGGGTGACAGAGTGAGACCCAGTCTTAAAAAATGCGAATCCTCAATACAAACTCTGTTTCCCCGAATAATAGAGTTTGTGTTTATGTGCTGTAAGAGTCAAACAATTGCATATGTTTTCTTACTTTAACTCAGCATATGCATGGTGTTTTGTTTCTTTTTGTTTTATCTGCTGTTTGTGGAAATTAAACAGCACTTTAAATGCTCTTGTTCTCCACTTTGGTTGGCTTCTAATGTCCTGTTTTGCAGACTGTTTCTTCACCTTCCTTTCTTCTTTGAAAGCCTTTTATCTTCCTAAGTCTCCAGGGAGGAAACAGGAAGTCCCTTTACTTTCTGTCCTCCATATGTGGTGAATCACTTCTCTTCTCTTCATAATCACTGAAGCCAACCAAGTTTAGGAGGATGACCATTCTTAGAATATACTCATCTACCTGCAGATTATCTGTCCTCCTCACCCTTTTCTAGGGTCCTGCAGACATTGCCCCCATCCAATCCCCTCCTTTCCCTAAGTACCGCAGAGTGGGCTCCACAGCTGCTGCTGCCCTCTGTGTGCTCAGCCCTGGGGCTCACTAGTGCTTTGATGATGAAGCCCAAATCCCCAAGTGTTTGCACACTCTCTGACCACCCTCTAGGAAGCTGCCATTGTGAGTGACTCCTGGAAAGCATGGGCTGGGTTCAGTTTCATATTGCTGGATGTTCTCTATTATAAAGGATACTGGCAAATAAGGACTAGAGTTTGTACTGAATATTCATGCCATAAAATGTTTTTTCACAACTTTTCAAATGAAAAAAAATGTATCCTGCCTAGTTTAAAACCATAATGTTAATTCAACAAATAATGTAATACAATTTAAAAAGTGAAGTTTGTCTTATTATTCTATTTATTAATAACAGACTGATATTTAAAATTAAATACCATTATACATTTAAATAACATATATGCCAATAATTGCATTTACATTGTTTTACCAAAACGCGAATTGAAATATATTTGTCTTTTAATATTGGGATAGGCAGACATACACATAGAAAAACATTATTTTGTACTACAACCTCAAACTGCAAAAACAATGTAAATTCAATTAAATAATTAGAATAATATGAAACAAATGGGTGTGTTGGTGTGATGTTTATATATACATGCATTTTTGCATGGACACATGTATGTGTCTTTGCTGGGCTGTTGTGTATGTATGTGTGTTTGTATGACCATGAACGTTTCGAATACATCATTAAATTACATATTTATATTAATCTTGGCCAGTCATGGTAGCTGAGGCCTGTAATCCTGGCACTTTGGGAGGTCGAGGCAGGCAGATCACCTGAGGACAAGAGTTCAAGACTGGCATGGCCAACATGGTAAAACCCCATCTCTATTAAAAAAACAAAAATTAGCTGGGCGTTGTGGCACGTGTCCTTATTCTCAGCTACTCAGCAGTTAAGGCAGGAGAATTGCTTGATCCTGGGAGGCAGAGGTGAAGTGAGCTGAGATTATGCCACTGCACTCCAGCTTGGGTGACAGAGTCACACTCCATCTTAAAAATAAATACATAGTTATATTAATCTAAATGTATCATGTTAAAATATTAGAAGAAAACTCTGTATTAGTCAGTTTTCACACTGTTATGAAGTAATATCCAAGACTGAGTAAGTTATATAGAAAAGAGGCTTAATTGATTCAAAATTATGCATTGCTGTGGAGGCCTCTGGAAACTTTTAATTATGGCAGAAGGGAAAAGGGAAGCGAGGCATCTTCTTCACAAGGCAGCAGGATGGAAAACTGCAAGCTGGGGAAATGCCAAATGCTTATACAACCATCACATGTTGTGAGACACACTCATTATCACACAAACAGCCTGGGGGAACCTACTCCCATGATTAAATTACCTCCATAGGGTCCCACTATTCATATGTGAGATTATGGGAATGATAATTCAAGATGAGATTTTGGGTGGGGACACAGAGAAACCATATCATTCTTCTCCTGACCCCTTCCAAATCTCATGTCCTCACATTTCAAAACAAAATCATGCCTTTTCGACAGTCCCTTAAAGTATTTTTTTTGTTTGTTTTTTGTTTTTTGTTGTTGAGATGGAGTCTTGTTCTTTCAACAATCTGGAGTGGAGCAGTCCCCTAAAGTCTTAATCCAGCACTGACTCAAAAGTCCAAGTCCAAAATCTCATCAGAGACAAGGTAAGTCCCTTCCACCTATGAGCATGTAAAATCAAAAGCAAGTTAGTTACTTCCTAGATAGAATGTAAGTATAGATAATAAGAAAAACACCCATTCCAAATGCGAGAAATTGGCTGAAATGAGGAACTACAGGCCCGTGCAAGATCAAAATCCAATAGGGCAGTCATTAAACCTAAAGTTCCAAAATAATCTCATTTGACTCCACATCTCACTTCCAGGTCAGGCTGATGGAAGAGGTGGACTCTAATGGTTTCTGACAGTTCTGCCACCATGGCTTTGCAAAGTAGAGCCCCATTCCCAGCTGCTTTCATAGACTGGTGTTGAGTGTCTTCAGCTTTTCCAGGCTCAGAGTGGAAGGTGTGAGTTGATCTCCCATTCTGGGTTCTGGAGGACAGTGGCCCTCTTCTCTCAGCTCCACTAGGCAGAGGCCTAGTGAGGACTCCGTATGGTGGCTTCAACCCCACATTTCTCTTCAGCACTACCCTAACAGAGGTTTTATATGGGGCTACATCACCCCCCAACCAGCAAACTTCTGCCTGGACATGCAGACATTTCCATACATTTTTCTGAAATCTAAGTGGAGGTTCCCAAATCTCTATTCTTAACTTCTGTGCAACCATAGGCTCCACATGACAGGGAAGCTGCCAAGGTTTGGGATTTGCACCATCTGAAGCAGTGGCCTGAGCTGTGCCTTGGCCCCCTTTAGCTACAGCTGGAGCTGAAGTAGCTGGGACTCAAGGCACCATTTCCCAAAACTGCACAGAGCAGGAAAGCCCTGGACCAGGCACATGAAACCACTATTTTCCTTTTGAGGCTCTTGGCCTGTGATTGGAGGTACTGTCGTGAAGACTTCTGACATGTTCTGAAGACATTTTTCCCCACTTTCTTGGTGATTGGCACTTGGCTTCTTGTTACTTATGCAAATTTCTGCAGCATGCTTGAGTTTTTACCCAGAAAATTGGTTTTTCTTTTCTATCGCAACGTCAGCGAAAATGTTCCATACTTTTATGCTCTTGTTTGTCCTGAACGCTTTGCTGGTTAGAAATTTCTTCTGCCAGATACTCTAAACCACCTCTCTCAAGTTCAAAGTTCCACAGATCTCTAGGGCAGAGGCAAAATGCTCCAGTCTTCATGCTAAAGCATAGCAGAAGTCACCTTTGCTCCATTTCCCAAAAAGTTCCTAATCTCCATCTGAGACCCCCTCATCCTGGATTTTATTGTCCATATTGCTATCAGCATTTTGTTCAAGGTCATTAAACAAGTCTCTAGGAAATTACAAACTTTTCAATATCTTCCTGTCTTCTTCTGAGCCCTGCCAACTGTTCCAGCCTCTATCTCTTACCTAGTTCCAATGTTGCTTCCATATTTTCAGGTATCTTTATAGCAGTGCCTTACTCTCTGTGGTACCAAAAGAGTGCATTTTTTTCTTCTCATACTGCTATGAAGAAATACTCAAGACTGGGTAACTTACAAAGAAAAGAGGTTTAACTGACTCACAGTTCTACATGGAAGGCATAGAAACAGAGATTCAAAATAACCTTATATGTAAATAAATAAAACTCCTCAATTAAAAATATACTGTTCACATAGATTTTTTTAAGTCCCAACTCTATGCTGTTTACAAAAGACTGACATCATCTGAAAATCTACACATGGACTAAAAGTGAATGGGGGAAAAAAAGATATGCTACAAAAATAGAAACCAATAATGAGCACTTATATCAGACAAAACAAATTTCAAGTCAAATGCTATAAAGAGAGACCAAAATGGACATCATATAAAAAAAGATCAATGGAGCAAGAATAGATAACAATTGTAAATTAATTATATATATATACCCACACCTGAGAACTCAAATATATAACACAAATATGTTACATAGTAAGGGACAGATTCTAACTTTATACAATTATACTTAGATAATTTAACACATTACTCAGCATTGGATAGATTATCTAGCCAATAATTAACAGATAAACATTGGATTTAAACTGCACTATATTCCAAATGGACCTGACATTTACCGAACATTGAGCCAAACAACTTCAGAGCACATATTCTTTCCTTCAGCACATGCAATATTCTTCAGGACTGACCATATGTTAATACAGTACATGTGTCAAAATTTTTATATAAAATGATGCCAACTGTTTATCTGATTAAAGATGAAATGAAACTAAAACATCAGTAACTGCAAGAAATTCTTTTTTTTTTGTTTGTTTGAGATGGACTCTTGCTCTATTGCCCAGGCTGGAGTGCAGTGGCACAAACTCAGCTCACTGCAACTTCTGCCTTCCAAGTTCAAATGATTTTCCTGCCTCAGCCTCCCAAGTAGCTGACATTACAGGTGCTTGCCACCATGCCCAGCTGATTTTTATACTCTTAGTAGTGACAGGGTTTCACCATGTTGGCCAGGCTGGTCTTGACCTCCTGACCTAAAGTCATCCACCAGCCTTGGCCTCTGAAAGTGCTGGGATTACAAGCGTGAGCCACTGCCCAGCCTAGAGAAAATTTCAAAACTATATAAACACAAAAATTAAACAAAACACTCTTACATGGCCAATGGGTGAAAGAAGACATTAAGAAGAAAATATAAAAATGTATGAAACAAATACAATAGATATGCAACACACCAAATCTTATGGCAGTTATCCAAACCAGTATTATGAGGCAAATTTATAGCAATAAATGCCCACATCAAAGAAGCAGAAATATTTTAAATAACCAACATAACAATGCATCTCAGAGAACTTTAAGAACAAGAAAAGGCTAAACTCAAAATTATTTTAAAAAACAACAAAGAACAGATTAGACATAAACAGAATTAAAACTAAAAATAACAGAAAATATTAAAATAGCAAAAAAAGATAAAGTTGAAAGCCATTAGTAGCTGGCAAACAAAAAAAGAAAAAAATATATATAACACATATATATACAGAGAGAGAGAGAGCCATGACCCAAATAAATAAAATAGAAACAGAAGATGCCTCAACTGATATCCCAGAACTAAAATAAATTATGAAGTACTATAATAAACATGTCTACGTGATAAATTTGAAAACCTAGAGGAATTGGATAAATTCATGGACACATACTACCTAACAAGATTAAAAAAGAAGGAATAGAAAGCCTGAACATACCAATAAAAAGCAATCAGATGGACAAAGGTAAAAGATCTATATCCTGTTGAACATAAATTTAAAAATCTAAAAATACTAGCACACCAAATCAAACAGCATTTCAAATAATAATAATCATAATACACCATGGCCAAGTGGGATTCAACCCAGGGATTCAATTACCCTTCAACATGTACAAGTCAAAAATCATGATATATCACATCTATAGAATGAAGGATAAAAACCATATTTCTATATTAATAGATGCAGAAGATGAAAATTCAACATCTCTTCATGGAAAACAACTCTCAATTGTGTACAGAAATAAAGTACAACACAATAAAGGCCACATGACAAGTCCACAGCTAACATCACACTTAACAGAAAATAATTCTTTTCTTTTGAAAACTGGAAAAGACAAGGATGAGAACTCTGAGCACTTACTCAACACAGTACTGAAAGTACGCAAGGAACAAGGACATCTTCCCACGGGAATGCAAGAAAACAAAACAGACATGGGCGCCCATGGAGAGAACTCATTAGACCTGGTGAAGAATAGATAAAAATCTCTTCCAAAGCCTCCAGTGTTCCCAGCTAAATATGAATTGTGGTGATAGACTGAAAATAAGCAGGGGAAGGGAAACATGACTCAACAGAGGAAAAACCCTAAGACAGCAGAAAGCAGATCTACACAGAACAATCACAGGACAGATGCCAGAGTGGGGCTGAAACAGGAGCTCCTTCTATTGGGTACCTAGTGGAGACCCTTTGACATTTCTTGTGAGGTAATTCTAGTGGTGATGAATTTCTTCAGTTTTTCTTTGCCTGGGAAAGTATTTCTCTATCTTCCATTTCATAAGAAGTGTTTTATCAATTTTATGTTCTTGGGTGGCTGTATTTTTCCCCCAGAAATTTAAATACAGTTATGCTCTGCATAACAAAGTTTCTGCCACTAACAGACGACACAAACAATGGTGGTTCCACAATAATACACTTCCCTATTTATCTATACCTTTTTTATGTTTAGATACACAAATACTACTGTGTTACCATGGCCTACAGTATTTACTATAGTTGTTTCGGGATCACTGGGGTGTTGCTTTTTCTGGCCAGAACCCTCTGTGGCCAGAGGCGACTTTGCCCAAGTTCGTGTCCTACATCTGGAAAGAATGAGGTATGCAGCCATGTGGTGGGTGAGCAAGGCAAAGACTAGCTTCATGAAGCATTCGAGCATCTCAGAGGAGGCCCCCAGTGAGTAGCTCCTCTCTGTAGGCAAGTTGACTGGTTGAGTGTTCAGCTCTAAGCAGAGAGGGTAGCACCTCCCTGCAGCTGGTCGTCCTGTCTTCTTCCAAGTTCTCAGCGGTGAGGGTAGCTCCTCTCTGCAGCTGGTCTTCCTGTCGTCTCTCCATCTTCTGTCCTGCTCTGGCTGAGCCCAGGGGTTTTTATGGACCTCCGAGGGGAGGAAGTGCGTGCCCATGGGTCCATGGGTGGTCATGGGTGGGCCGTAGAAAGCATCACAAGTCCCGACTGTGGTCTGAGTATCTGGGAGCCCGGGCCCAGCCTTCAGGCCCTCCCCCTCTGCACAGGAATCTTCCTGCCTCCTTTCGCAGTTCACGGTCCCTGGGGCTCCGCCCTGACTTTGCTCCAAGATCAGAGCAGGCGCCAACAGCAGGAAGAAGCCAAGAATTGGGAGCAGGCACTTCGGAGCATGCAAGAGCAGAGGGCTTTTCCTGGGGACCCCAAGAGTGCAGGGACGCCTGAGGCTGCAGCCCGCGGTTTGCGGGGCAGGGCTTCTGTCGGCTTCATGGAGCGAGAGGCCCGTGTCTTCAGCCGCGGTTTGGGTGGCTGCAGCCACACCCGGGGAGGCAGGGCTCCTTCCTGTTCCTTGACCTCCAAGAGCACAGAGTCCGAGCCCACTGCCCTGATTAGAGCAGCTGGAGCCGCACCTGAGAACTCAGAGCTGCTGCCTGCTCCTGGCTCCCACCGGCTCCGTGGAGCATCAGCCCCCTCCGCCCCTCCTTCTGGGCAGGGGCTCCTGATCCTCTCTGGGCCCTGGCCGGCGTCCAGGGCAGGGGTGACATCTCCACAAGCTCCCCCCATTTCCCCGGTGCTCAGGGAGGTCCGGGCAGAGCTGATCACAACCCCGGCCGGTAGTCGGGAGTGGCGGCCTCCGTGGTCACCCTGACATGCGGCCGAACCCTGGAGAAGCGGCCCGAGCAGCCTGCACAGAACCTCCCAAGGCCCAGGAACCCCGCACCCTTGGTGGGGTGGGTACAGTGGCTGCTCCACTGCCCGGGTTTTCAAGGCGGTGCCACTTCCACTTCCCTCCCTGGAACCCCGGAGTTTGACATGGGGGCTCCTTTCTGCCTTGCTCTGCAGTTCCCCTTCCCCTGGAGTAGAGCCCCCCGTTTCCCCGGGTGTTCCCTTCCACAGCTGCAGTGTTCTCCATGGGTGTCATCACCTTCCGGATCTGCTGCCCTGCTCTGCAGACTAAGGCTCTGATTCCGTAAGAGACGGGAGCTGCTTCCCATAGAACCTTGGTGGGGAGCTCTGTTCCCATTTCAATTCCTGAGGGGTTAAACCAGTGCATTTAGGATACCGGTTTTGGTGGCTTGGCCCTGTTGAGTAATTTCTTAGTTCTGTAGTGGGTGTAAGAGACTTGGCTCTGGAAGCATTTCAGAAGTGTGGGCTCTGATACACCCCAGACAGACACTTTGGGAAGGGAAGATTTTTGTGACTATTCTCATTATAAGGGAAAGGCATTCAAAAGAATAGAAAAACTCTTCAGTATGTGGTTCCTGAGAATTTCTCACTAAAAACATGCTTGTCACACTCGACTCAAAGCAGTTCACTGTTTATTAGTGTATTTTATCTTGTACTAGCCTATATTGCGTTTGGTGAACTCTGCCTCAGTTCAGCTCACACCCTAACTTTGATTCTCCCTACAAGAACTCTTCTCTCTCTAGATTTCAGGTTTGTTGATGGTCTTAAAATTTCAGTGATCTGAAGTATTAAAGACAATTTGCAAATGTCCATTTTCTCTGATTAACAGTTATTGTTGATTTTATTCTTGTTGTAAAAAAAGAAATTCTCATCTATGTACATTTCAAATCTGAATAACAAAATTTTTATTAACACCAAAAATAATAAAAGAATCCAAATATTTATCAGTTGCCTAATAGAAAAACAAATTATGGTAACTTTGTTCACTGGAATACTACCCATCATTCATAATAAAGGAATGACTGATATACACAATAAGAAGATTAAATTATCAAGTATTTAAATAGAGTAAAATAAGCCAAACAGATAAGAGTATATATGATTCTATTTTTAAAAATTCTGGAAAATGAAAACAGATCTAAAGTAACATAAAGATTAGTAGTTGCCTGGGAATATGTTGGCAGAAGGGAAGGAGAAAGGATAAGGAAATAGAAATAGGAAGTAGAAGGACAGAAAAGAAGTTGAGGGAATTTCACTTGTCCACCTTCTTTATAATGGTAATAGTTATGTCATGATTATCAATTTTACACTTTAAATATGTAGTTTATAATCTGTCAATCAAATCTTATAAAATTTATGAGGAAACAAGTTGAAAATTAGACAATGTAGGAGGGACAGAAAGATGGATACGAGTATGTTAAATGTCAGAGATACCTGAAAGTTATCTACCTGAACCCTAGTTCTCTCCATAGTTTAAGGTAAACAGGAGAGTGCAGCAAAATCACACATCTTCTGATTAGGCAGTGGCTTCTGCAAACCACACTAGGCATGTCCAGCTCTGTCCTGGAGTTGGCTAAGGGAGGAGTCAGGGCCAGTGGTGAGAAGCGCAGGCCCAGACACCAGCACTCGCCCATCCCAGACATGAGCTCTTAGATACACAGAGAGCCCATCCATGTGTGGGTTTACTTTCATATCTGTAAATAGAGAACACTGACTCCTACAGAACATAATTTACACACATAGGTAAATCTGAAATAAGGTGATCAGTGTGAAGATTTTATCACAGCACAGTTTCATAATAAGCACAATTTCTCAAATCCCATTATTGTCACCCATCTTCCTCAGGACACTTTCATCTGCCCTGGGTCCTGCTCTCTTCAGGTGTCTCACCCCAGAGCTTGCTATATAGTAGGAGATATGAAAATAGGGCTCTCACTCTGCTGAAGAAAACCAGCCCAGCCCTGACCCTGCAGCTCTGGGAGAGGAGCCCCAGCCCTGGGATTCCCAGGTGTTTCTGTTTGCTGATCAGGACTGCACACAGAGAACTCACCATGGAGTATGGGCTGAGCTGGGTTTTCCTTGTTGCTATTTTAAAAGGTGATTGATGGAAAACTAGAGACATGGAGTGTGAGTGGACATGAGTGAGAGAAACAGTGGAATTGTGGCAGTTTCTGACCAGGGTGTCTCTGTGCTTGCAGAGTGTGCGGTGCAGCTGGTGCAGTCTGGGGCTGAGGTATGCAGCCATGTGGTGGGTGAGCAAGGCAAAGACTAGCTTCATGAAGCATTCGAGCATCTCAGAGGAGACCCCCAGGGAGCAGCTCCTCTCTGTAGGCAGGTTGACTGGTTGAGTGTTCAGCTCTAAGCAGAGAGGGTAGCTCCTCCCTGCAGCTGGTCGTCCTGTCGTCTTCCCAGTTCTCAGCGGAGAGGGTAGCTCCTCTCTGCAGCTGGTCTTCCTGTCGTCTCTCCATCTTCTGTCCTGCTCTGGCTGAGCCCAACGGTTTTTATGGATCTCCGAGGGCAGGAAGTGCGTGCCCATTGGTCCATGGGTGGTCAAGGGTGGGCCGTAGAAAGCACCACAAGTCTCGACTGTGGTCTGAGTATCTGGGAGCCCGGGCCCAGCCTTCGGGCCCTTCCTGGGGACCCTCCCCCTCTGCACAGGAATCTTCCTGCCTCCTTTTGCAGTTCATGGTCCCTGGGGCTCCGCCCTGACTTTGCTCCAAGATCAGAGCAGGCGCCAACAGCAGGAAGAAGCCAAGAAGTGGGAGCAGGCACTTCGGAGCATGCAAGAGCAGAGGGCTTTTCCTGGGGACCCCAAGAGTGCAGGGACGCCTAAGGCTGCAGCCCGCGGTTTGCTGGGCAGGGCTTCTGCCGTCTTCATGCAGCGAGAGGCCCGTGTCTTCAGCCGCGGTTTGGGTGGCTGCAGCCACACCCGGGGAGGCAGGGCTCCTTCCTGTTCCTTGACCTCCAAGAGCACAAAGTCCGAGCCCACTGCCCTGATTAGAGCAGCTGGAGCCGCACCTGAGAACTCAGAGCTGCTGCCTGCTCCTGGCTCCCACCGGCTCCATGGAGCATCAGCCCCCTCCGCCCCTCCTTCTGGGCAGGGGCTCCTGATCCTCTCTGGGCCCTGGCCGGCGTCCAGGGCAGGGGTGACATCTCCACAAGCTCCCCCCATTTCCCCGGTGCTCAGGGAGGTCCGGGCAGAGCTGATCACAACCCCGGCCGGTAGTCGGGAGTGGCGGCCTCCGTGGTCACCCTGACATGCGGCCGAACCCTGGAGAAGCGGCCCGAGCAGCCTGCACAGAACCTCCCAAGGCCCAGGAACCCCGCACCCTTGGTGGGGTGGGTACAGTGGCTGCTCCACTGCCCGGGTTTTCAAGGCGGTGCCACTTCCACTTCCCTCCCTGGAACCCTGGAGTTTGACATGGGGGCTCCTTTCTGCCTTGCTCTGCAGTTCCCCTTCCCCTGGAGTAGAGCCCCCCGTTTCCCCGGGTGTTCCCTTCCACAGCTGCAGTGTTCTCCATGGGTGTCATCACCTTCCGGATCTGCTGCCCTGCTCTGCAGACTAAGGCTCTGATTCCATAAGAGACGGGAGCTGCTTCCCATAGAACCTTGGTGGGGAGCTCTGTTCCCATTTCAATTCCTGAGGGGTTAAACCAGTGCATTTAGGATACCGGTTTTGGTGGCTTGGCCCTGTGGAGTAATTTCTTAGTTCTGTAGTGGGTGTAAGAGACTTGGCTCTGGAAGCATTTCAGAAGTGTGGGCTCTGATACACCCCAGACAGACACTTTGGGAAGGGAAGATTTTTGTGACTATTCTCATTATAAGGGAAAGGCATTCAAAAGAATAGAAAAACTCCTCAGTATGTGGTTCCTGAGAATTTCTCACTAAAAACATGCTTGTCACACTCTACTCAAAGCAGTTCACTGTTGATTAGTGTATTTTATCTTGTACTGGCCTATATTGCGTTTGGTGAACTCTGCCTCAGTTCAGCTCACACCCTAACTTTGATTCTCCCTACAAGAACTCTTCTCTCTCTAGATTTCAGGTTTGTTGATGGTCTTAAAATTTCAGTGATCTGAAGTATTAAAGACAATTTGCAAATGTCCATTTTCTCTGATTAACAGTTATTGTTGATTTTATTCTTGTTGTAAAAAAAGAAATTCTCATCTATGTACATTTCAAATCTGAATAACAAAATTTTTATTAACACCAAAAATAATAAAAGAATCCAAATATTTATCAGTTGCCTAATAGAAAAACAAATTATGGTAACTTTGTTCACTGGAATACTACCCATCATTCATAATAAGTCGTCCTGTCGTCTTCCCAGTTCTCAGCGAGAGAGGTAGCTCCTCTCTGCAGCTGGTCTTCCTGTCGTCTCTCCATCTTCTGTCCTGCTCTGGCTGAGCCCAACGGTTTTTATGGATCTCCGAGGGCAGGAAGTGCGTGCCCATTGGTCCATGGGTGGTCAAGGGTGGGCCGTAGAAAGCATCACAAGTCCCGACTGTGGTCTGAGTATCTGGGAGCCCGGGCCCAGCCTTCAGGCCCTCCCCCTCTGCACAGGAATCTTCCTGCCTCCTTTCGCAGTTCACGGTCCCTGGGGCTCCGCCCTGACTTTGCTCCAAGATCAGAGCAGGCGCCAACAGCAGGAAGAAGCCAAGAATTGGGAGCAGGCACTTCGGAGCATGCAAGAGCAGAGGGCTTTTCCTGGGGACCCCAAGAGTGCAGGGACGCCTAAGGCTGCAGCCCGCGGTTTGCTGGGCAGGGCTTCTGCCGTCTTCATGCAGCGAGAGGCCCGTGTCTTCAGCTGCGGTTTGGGTGGCTGCAGCCACACCCGGGGAGGCAGGGCTCCTTCCTGTTCCTTGACCTCCAAGAGCACAAAGTCCGAGCCCACTGCCCTGATTAGAGCAGCTGGAGCCGCACCTGAGAACTCAGAGCTGCTGCCTGCTCCTGGCTCCCACCGGCTCCATGGAGCATCAGCCCCCTCCGCCCCTCCTTCTGGGCAGGGGCTCCTGATCCTCTCTGGGCCCTGGCCGGCGTCCAGGGCAGGGGTGACATCTCCACAAGCTCCCCCATTTCCCGGTGCTCAGGGAGGTCCGGGCAGCGCTGAGCACAACCCCGGCCGGTAGTCGGGAGTGGCGGCCTCCGTGGTCACCCTGACATGCGGCGGAACCCTGGAGAAGCGGCCCGAGCAGCCTGCACAGAACCTCCCAAGGCCCAGGAACCCCGCACCCTTGGTGGGATGGGTACAGTGGCTGCTCCACTGCCCGGGTTTTCAAGGCGGTGCCACTTCCACTTCCCTCCCTGGAACCCTGGAGTTTGACATGGGGGCTCCTTTCTGCCTTGCTCTGCAGTTCCCCTTCCCCTGGAGTAGAGCCCCCCATTTCCCCGGGTGTTCCCTTCCACAGCTGCAGTGTTCTCCATGGGTGTCATCATCTTCCGGATCTGCTGCCCTGCTCTGCAGACTAAGGCTCTGATTCCGTGAGACGGAGCTGCTTCCCATAGAACCTTGGTGGGGAGCTCTGTTCCCATTTCAATTCCTGAGGGGTTAAACCAGTGCATTTAGGATACCGGTTTTTGTGGCTTGGCCCTGTTGAGTAATTTCTTAGTTCTGTAGTGGGTGTAAGAGACTTGGCTCTGGAAGCATTTCAGAAGTGTGGGCTCTGATACACCCCAGACAGACACTTTGGGAAGGGAAGATTTTTGTGACTATTCTCATTATAAGGGAAAGGCATTCAAAAGAATAGAAAAACTCTTCAGTATGTGGTTCCTGAGAATTTCTCACTAAAAACATGCTTGTCACACTCGACTCAAAGCAGTTCACTGTTTATTAGTGTATTTTATCTTGTACTAGCCTATATTGCGTTTGGTGAACTCTGCCTCAGTTCAGCTCACACCCTAACTTTGATTCTCCCTACAAGAACTCTTCTCTCTCTAGATTTCAGGTTTGTTGATGGTCTTAAAATTTCAGTGATCTGAAGTATTAAAGACAATTTGCAAATGTCCATTTCCTCTGATTAACAGTTATTGTTGATTTTATTCTTGTTGTAAAAAAAGAAATTCTCATCTATGTACATTTCAAATCTGAATAACAAAATTTTTATTAACACCAAAAATAATAAAAGAATCTAAATATTTATCAGTTGCCTAATAGAAAAACAAATTATGGTAACTTTGTTTACTGGAATACTACCCATCATTCATAATAAAGGAATGACTGATATACACAATAAGAAGATTAAATTATCAAGTATTTAAATAGAGTAAAATAAGCCAAACAGATAAGAGTATATATGATTCTATTTTTAAAAATTCTGGAAAATGAAAACAGATCTAAAGTAACATAAAGATTAGTAGTTGCCTGGGAATATGTTGGCAGAAGGGAAGGAGAAAGGATAAGGAAATAGAAATAGGAAGTAGAAGGACAGAAAACAAGTTGAGGGAATTTCACTTGTCCACCTTCTTTATAATGGTAATAGTTATGTCATGATTATCAATTTTACACTTTAAATATGTAGTTTATAATCTGTCAATCAAATCTTATAAAATTTATGAGGAAACAAGTTGAAAATTAGACAATGTAGGAGGGACAGAAAGATAGATACGAGAACAGTCCAGGAGGAGCCAAGATGGCCGAATAGGAACAGCTCCGGTCTCCAGCTCCCAGCCCCAGCGACACAGAAGACGGATCATTTCTGCATTTCTGCTTGAGGTACCGGTTTCATCTCACTAGGGAGTGCCTAACAGTGGGTGCAGGACAGTCGGTGAAGCGCACTGTGCGCGAGCCGAAGCAGGGCGAGGCATTGCCTCACTCGGGAAGCGCAAGGGGTCAGGGAGTTCCCTTTCCTAGTCAAAGAAAGCGGAAACAGACGGCACCTGGATTATCGGGTCAGTCCCACCCCAATACTGCGCTTTTCCAACGGGCCTGGAAAACGGCACACTAGGAGATTGTGTCCCGCACCTGGCTCGGAGGGTCCTGTGCCCACGGAGTCTCGCTGATTGCTAGCACAGCAGTCTGAGATCAAGCTGCAAGGCGGCAGCGAGGCTGGGGGAGGGGCGCCCGCCATTATCCAGGCTTGCATAGGTAAACAAAGCAGCCAGGAAGCTCGAACTGGGTGGAGCAGTCCCCTAAAGTCTTAACTCAATCCAGCACTGACTCAAAAGTCCAAGTCCAAAATCTCTTCAGAGACAAGGTAAGTCCCTTCCACCTATGAGCCTGTAAAATCAAAAGCAAGTTAGTTACTTCCTAGATACAATGTAAGTATAGATATTGAGAAAAACAGCCATTCCAAATGGGAGAAATTGGCTGAAATGAGGAACTACAGGCCCGTGCAAGATCAAAATCCAATAGGGCAGTCATTAAACCTTAAAGTTCCAAAATAATGTCATTTGACTCCACATCTCACTTCCAGGTCAGGCTGATGGAAGAGGTGCACTCTAATAGTTTCTGACAGTTCTGCCACCACGGCTTTGTAAAGTACAGCCCCATTCCCAGCTGCTTTCATGGACTGGTGTTGAGTGTCTTCAGCTTTTCCAGGCTCAGAGTGGAAGCTGTGAGTTGATCTCCCATTCTGGGTTCTGGAGGACAGTGGCCCTCTTCTCTCAGCTCCACTAGGCAGAGACCCAGTGAGGACTCTGTATGGTGGCTTCAACCCCACATTTCTCTTCAGCACTACCCTAACAGAGGTTTTATATGAGGGCTACATTACCCCCCAATCAGCAAACTTCTGCCTGGACATGAAGACAGTTCCATACATTTTTCTGAAATCTAGGTGGAGGTTCCCAAATCTCTATTCTTAACTTCTGTGCAACCATAGGCTCCACAGGACAGGGAAGCTGCCAAGGCTTGAGATTTGCATCATCTGAAGCAGTGGCCTGAGCTGTGCCTTGGCCCCCTTTAGCTACAGCTGGAGCTGAAGTAGCTGGGACTCCAGGCACCATTTCCCAAAACTGCACAGAGCAGGAAAGCCCTGGATCAGGCACGTGAAACCATTATTTTCCTTTTGGGGCTCTTGGCCTGTGATTGGAGGTACTGTCGTGAAGACTTCTGACATGTTCTGAAGACATTATTCCCCACTTTCTTGGTGATTGGCCCTTGGCTTCTTGTTACTTATGCAAATTTCTGCAGCATGCTTGAGTTTTTACCCAGAAAATTGGTTTTTCTTTTCTATCGCATCGTCAGCGAAAATGTTCCATACTTTTATGCTCTTGTTTGTCCTGAACGCTTTGCTGGTTAGAAATTTCTTCTGCCAGATAGTCGAAACCACCTCTCTCAAGTTCAAAGTTCCACAGATCTCTAGGGCAGAGGCAAAATGCTCCCAGTCTTCATGCTGAAGCATAGCAGAAGTCGCCTTTGCTCCAGTTCCCAAAAAGTTCCTAATCTCCATCTAAGACCCCCTCATCCTGGATTTTATTGTCTGTATTACTATCAGCATTTTGTTCAAGGTCATTCAACAAGTCTCTAGGAAATTACAAACTTTTCAATATCTTCCTGTCTTCTTCTGAGCCCTGCCAACTGTTCCAGCCTCTATCTCTTACCTAGTTCCAATGTTGCTTCCATATTTTCAGGTATCTTTATAGCAGTGCCTTACTCTCTGTGGTACCAAAAGAGTGCATTTTTTTCTTCTCATACTGCTATGAAGAAATACCCAAGACTGGGTAACTTACAAAGAAAAGAGGTTTAACTGACTCACAGTTCTACATGGAAGGCCTAGAAACAGAGATTCAAAATAACCTTATATGTAAATAAATAAAACTCCTCAATTAAAATATACTGTTCACATAGATTTTTTTAAGTCCCAACTCTATGCTGTTTACAAAAGACTGACATCATCTGAAAATCTACACATGGACTAAAAGTGAATGGGGGAAAAAAGATATGCTACAAAAATAGAAACCAATAATGAGCACTTATATCAGACAAAACAAATTTCAAGTCAAATGCTATAAAGAGAGACCAAAATGGACATTATATAACAAAAAATGATCAATGGAGCAAGAATAGATAACAATTGTAAATATATATATATACCCACACCTGAGAACTCAAATATATAAGGCAAATATGTTACATAGTAAGGGACAGATTCTAACTTTATACAATTATACTTGGATAATTTAACACACTACTCAGCATTGGATAGATTATCTAGCCAATAATTAACAGATAAACATTGGATTTAAACTGCACTATATTCCAAATGGACCTGACGTTTACAGAACATTGAGCCAAACAACTTCAGAGCACATATTCTTTTCTTCAGCACATGCAATATTCTTCAGGATTGACCATATGTTAATACAGTACATGTGTCAAAATTTTTACATAAAATGATGCCAACTGTTTATCTGATTAAAGATGAAATGAAACTAAACATCAGTAACTGCAGGAAATTCTTTTTTTTTTTGTTTTTTTGAGGTGGACTCTTGCTCTATTGCCCAGGCTGGAGTGCAGTGGCACAAACTCAGCTCACTGCAACTTCTGCCTTCCAAGTTCAAATGATTTTCCTGCCTCAGCCTCCCAAGTAGCTGAAATTACAGGTGCTTGCCACCATACCCAGCTGATTTTTATACTCTTAGTAGCGACAGGGTTTCACCATGTTGGGCAGGCTGGTCTTGACCTCCTGACCTAATGTCATCCACCAGCCTTGGCCTCCAAAAGTGCTGGGATTACAAGCGTGAGCCACTGCCCAACCTAGAGAAAATTTCAAAACTATATAAACACAAAAATTAAACAAAACACTCTTACATGGCCAATGGGTGAAAGAAGACATTAAGAAGAAAATATAAAAATGTATGAAACAAATACAATAGATATGCAACACACCAAATCTTATGGCAGTTATCCAAACCAGTATTATGAGGCAAATTTATAGCAATAAATGCCCACATCAAAGAAGCAGAAATATTTTAAATAACCAACATAACAATGCATCTCAGAGAACTTTAAGAACAAGAAAAGGCTAAACTCAAAATTATTTTAAAAAACAACAAAGAACAGATTAGACATAAACAGAATTAAAACTAAAAATAACAGAAAATATTAAAATAGCAAAAAAAGATAAAGTTGAAAGCCATTAGTAGCTGGCAAACAAAAAAAGAAAAAAATATATATAACACATATATATACAGAGAGAGAGAGAGCCATGACCCAAATAAATAAAATAGAAACAGAAGATGCCTCAACTGACATCCCAGAACTAAAATAAATTATGAAGTACTATAATAAACATGTCTACATGATAAATTTGAAAACCTAGAGGAATTGGATAAATTCATGGACACATACTACCTAACAAGATTAAAAAAGAAGGAATAGAAAGCCTGAACATACCAATAAAAAGCAATCAGATGGACAAAGGTAAAAGATCTATATCCTGTTGAACATAAATTTAAAAATCTAAAAATACTAGCACACAAAATCAAACAGCATTTCAAATAATAATAATCATAATACACCATGACCAAGTGGGATTCAACCCAGGGATTCAATTACCCTTCAACATACACAAGTCAAAAGTCATGATATATCACATCTATAGAATGAAGGATAAAAACCATATTTCTATATTAATAGAGGCAGAAGATGAAAATTCAACATCTCTTCATGGAAAACAACTCTCAATTGTGTACAGAAATAAAGTACAACACAATAAAGGCCACATTACAAGTCCACAGCTAACATCACACTTAACAGAAAATAATTCTTTTCTTCTGAAAACTGGAAAAGACAAGGATGAGAACTCTTTCACTTACTCAGCACAGTACTGAAAGTAGGAAAGGAACAAGGACATCCTCCCACGGGAATGCAAGAAAACAAAACAGACATGGACGCCCATAGAGAGAACTCATTAGACCTGGTGAAGAATAGATAAAAATCTCTTCCAAAGCCTCTAGTGTTCCCAGCTAAATATGAATTGTGGTGATAGACTGAAAATAAGCAGGGGAAGGGAAACATGACTCAACAGAGGAAAAACCCTAAGACAGCAGAAAGCAGATCTACACAGAACAATCACAGGACAGATGCCAGAGTGGGGCTGAAACAGGAGCTCCTTCTATTGGGTACCTAGTGGAGACCCTTTGACATTTCTTGTGAGGTAATTCTAGTGGTGATGAATTTCTTCAGTTTTTCTTTGCCTGGGAAAGTATTTCTCTATCTTCCATTTCATAAGAAGTGTTTTATCAGTGTTATGTTCTTGGGTGGCTGTATTTTTCCCCCAGAAATTTAAATACAGTTATGCTCTGCATAACAAAGTTTCTGCCACTAACAGATGACACAAACAATGGTGGTTCCACAATAATACACTTCCCTATTTATCTATACCTTTTTTTATGTTTAGATATACAAATACTACTGTGTTACCATGGCCTACAGTATTCACTATAGTTGTTTCGGGATCACTGGGGTGTTGCTTTTTCTGGCCAGAACCCTCTGTGGCCAGCGGCGACTTTGCCCAAGTTCGTGTCCTACATCTGGAAAGAATGAGGTATGCAGCCATGTGGTGGGTGAGCAAGGCAAAGACTAGCTTCATGAAGCATTCGAGCATCTCAGAGGAGACCCCCAGGGAGCAGCTCCTCTCTGTAGGCAGGTTGACTGGTTGAGTGTTCAGCTCTAAGCAGAGAGGGTAGCTCCTCCCTGCAGCTGGTCGTCCTGTCGTCTTCCCGGTTCTCAGGAGAAACAGTAGCTCCTCCCTGCAGCTGGTCGTCCTGTCGTCTTCCCAGTTCTCAGCGGAGAGGGTAGCTCCTCTCTGCAGCTGGTCTTCCTGTCGTCTCTCCATCTTCTGTCCTGCTCTGGCTGAGCCCAGCGGTTTTTATGGACCTCCGAGGGCAGGAAGTGCGTGCCCATTGGTCCATGGGTGGTCAAGGGTGGGCCGTAGAAAGCACCACAGGTCTCGACTGTGGTCTGAGTATCTGGGAGCCCGGGCCCAGCCTTCGGGCCCTTCCTGGGGACCCTCCCCCTCTGCACAGGAATCTTCCTGCCTCCTTTTGCAGTTCATGGTCCCTGGGGCTCCGCCCTGACTTTGCTCCAAGATCAGAGCAGGCGCCAACAGCAGGAAGAAGCCAAGAAGTGGGAGCAGGCACTTCGGAGCATGCAAGAGCAGAGGGCTTTTCCTGGGGACCCTAAGAGTGCAGGGACGCCTGAGGCTGCAGCCCGCGGTTTGCTGGGCAGGGCTTCTGCCGTCTTCATGCAGCGAGAGGCCCGTGTCTTCAGCCGTGGTTTGGGTGGCTGCAGCCACACCCGGGGAGGCAAGGCTCCTTCCTGTTCCTTGACCTCCAAGAGCACAAAGTCCGAGCCCACTGCCCTGATTAGAGCAGCTGGAGCCGCACCTGAGAACTCAGAGCTGCTGCCTGCTCCTGGCTCCCACCGGCTCCGTGGAGCATCAGCCCCCTCCGCCCCTCCTTCTGGGCAGGGGCTCCTGATCCTCTCTGGGCCCTGGCCGGCGTCCAGGGCAGGGGTGACATCTCCACAAGCTCCCCCCATTTCCCCGGTGCTCAGGGAGGTCCGGGCAGAGCTGATCACAACCCCGGCCGGTAGTCGGGAGTGGCGGCCTCCGTGGTCACCCTGACATGCGGCCGAACCCTGGAGAAGCGGCCCGAGCAGCCTGCACAGAACGTCCCAAGGCCCAGGAACCCCGCTCCCTTGGCGGGGTGGGCACAGCGGCTGCTCCACTGCCCGGGTTTTCAAGGCGGTGCCATTTCCACTTCCCTCCCTGGAACCCCGAAGTTTGACATGGGGGCTCCTTTCTGCCTTGCTCCGCAGGTCCCCTTCCCCCGGAGTAGAGCCCCCCGTTTCCCCGGGTGTTCCCTTCCACAGCTGCAGTGTTCTCCATCGGTGTCATCACCTTCCGGATCTGCTGCCCTGCTCTGCAGACTAAGGCTCTGATTCCGTAAGAGACGGGAGCTGCTTCCCATAGAACCTTGGTGGGGAGCCCTGTTCCCATCTCAATTCCTGAAGGGTTAAACCAGTGCATTTAGGATCCTGGTTTTGGTGGTTCGGCCCTGTTGAGTAATTTCTTAGTTCTGTAGTGGGTGTAAGAGACTTGGCTCTGGAAGCATTTCAGAAGCGTGGGCTCTGATACACCCCAGACACTTTGGGAAGAGAAGATTTTTGTGACTATTCTCATTATAAGGGAAAGGCATTCAAAAGAACAGAAAACTCTTCAGTATGTGGTTCCTGAGAATTTCTCACTAAAAACATGCTTATCACACTCGACTCAAAGCAGCTCAATGGTTATTAGTGTATTTTATCTTGTACTAGCCTATATTGCATTTGGTGAACTCTGCCTCAGTTCAGCTCTCACCCTAACTTTGATTCTCCCTACAAGAACTCATCTCTCTCTAGATTTCAGGTTTGTTGATTGTCTTAAAATTTCAATGATCTGAAATATTAAAGACAATTTGCAAAAGTCCATTTTCTCTGATTAACAGTTATTGTTGATTTTATTCTTGTTGTAAAAAAAAGAAATTCTCATCTATGTACATTTCAAATCTGAATAACAAAATTTTTATTAACACCAAAAATAATAAAAGAATCCAAATATTTATCAGCTGCCTAATAGAAAAACAAATTATGGTAACTTTGTTTACTGGAATACTACCCATCATTCATAATAAAGGAATGACTGATATACACAATAAGAAGACTAAATTATCAAGTATTTAAATAGAGTAAAATAAGCCAAACAGATAAGAGTATATATGATTCTATTTTTAAAAATTCTGGAAAATGAAAACTGATCTAAAGTAATATAAAGAAGATTAGTAGTTGCCGGGAATACGTTGGCAGAAGGGAAGGAGAAAGGATAAGGAAATAGAAATAGGAAGTAGAAGGACAGAAAAGAAGTTGAGGGAATTTCACTTGTCCACCTTCTTTATAATGGTAATAGTTATGTCATGATTATCAATTTTACACTTTAAATATGTAGTTTATAATCTGTCAATCGAATCTTATAAAAATTTATGAGGAAACAAGTTGAAAATTAGACAATGTAGGAGGGACAGAAAGATAGATACGAGTATGTTAAATGTCAGAGATACCTGAAAGTTATCTACCTGAACCCTAGTTCTCTCCATAGTTTAAGGTAAACAGGAGAGTGCAGCAAAATCACACATCTTCTGATTAGGCAGTGGCTTCTGCAAACCACACTAGGCATGTCCAGCTCTGTCCTGGAGTTGGCTAAGGGAGGAGTCAGGGCCAGTGGTGAGAAGCGCAGGCCCAGACACCAGCACTCACCCATCCCAGACATGAGCTCTTAGATACACAGAGAGCCCATCCATGTGTGGGTTTACTTTTATATCTGTAAATAGAGAACACTGACTCCTACAGAACATAATTTACACACATAGGTAAATCTGAAATAAGGTGATCAGTGTGAAGATTTTATCACAGCACAGTTTCATAATAAGCACAATTTCTCAAATCCCATTATTGTCACCCATCTTCCTCAGGACACTTTCATCTGCCCTGGGTCCTGCTCTCTCTTCAGGTGTCTCACCCCAGAGCTTGCTATATAGTAGGAGATATGCAAATAGGGCTCTCACTCTGCTGAAGAAAACCAGCCCAGCCCTGACCCTGCAGCTCTGGGAGAGGAGCCCCAGCCCTGGGATTCCCAGGTGTTTCTGTTTGCTGATCAGGACTGCACACAGAGAACTCACCATGGAGTTTGGGCTGAGCTGGGTTTTCCTTGTTGCTATTTTAAAAGGTGATTGATGGAAAACTAGAGACATGGAGTGTGAGTGGACATGAGTGAGAGAAACAGTGGATTTGTGTGGCAGTTTCTGACCAGGGTGTCTCTGTGCTTGCAGGTGTCCAGTGTGCGGTGCAGCTGGTAGAGTCTGGGGGAGGCTTAGTACAGCCTGGAGGGTCCCCGAGACTCTGCTGTGCAGCCTCTGGATTCACCTTCAGTAGCTACTGGATGCACTGGGTCCGCCAAGCTCCAGGGAAGGGGCTGGTGTGGGTCTCACATATTAATAGTGATGGGAGTAGCACAAGCTACGCAGACTCCGTGAAGGGCCGATTCACCATCTCCAGAGACAACGCTAAGAACACGCTGTATCTGCAAATGAACAGTCTGAGAGCTGAGGACACGGCTGTGTATTACTGTACTAGAGACACAGTGAGGGGAAGTCAACGTGAGCCCAGACAAAAACCTCGCTGCAGGGGCATCTGAGACCACGAGGGGGTGTCCCGGGCCCTATGAACTGGGCTGTTCTCTATGGCAGGGACTGGTGGTGCTAAAAGCTGATTTTCTCTCAGCATCTGGGGCTGATTCATCAAGTTTCCTCAGAGAACCTTTCAGATTTACAATTCTGTGCTGACATTTAATGTCTCTGAATGTGAAACACTTTTCCCTGATGTTTCTTTGTCTTTGTGACAGGAGGACACATTCTCACCTCCACAGAAGCCCAAGTGTCACTCTGGGGACAGAAGTGTCCCTGCCCTGGTCACCAGAATCAGAGTCCCGAGGAAGCCCAGGAGAACCTGGGAAGTGTTTTTCAATCAGACTCAGGGCAGGCATCTCCGTGGGAATCTCTGATTGGAACAGGCTTTGGGATTCAGATTGGGACCAAGAGGGAGGCTCACCCAGGGCCAGGGTCCTTAGAATCCTGACAGCTTTCACAGTAACCCCATCGTCCTTTCAAATTGAACATCTGACTCAGAACTGACCCATTTGGCCCTTTCTCTGCTAATCCATTTTCCTTTTCTCTAGGCTTCATTCTTACACTTCCCCTTTCTCCTCTTTTCTGAAAATGGAGGGTGTGCTTCCTGTGGTCTAAACCACAGGTCTCAGATGCATTACCTGGAACTCAGGTGTTGCTCTGGCTGTGGCTCCTGAGGACCTGGCAGGCTGAGGGATCTTTCTCATTCCCTGGTGCCTGGATGCCCCTGCTTTCTTCTATGCATGGATGCATTTGGGAAATGCAAGTGGACAATTGTAGTCATTTCCTCAAATGGGATGCTGATGTAGAGCTGATCTTGTGCTTCTCACCCTGTCACAGAGCCCCCACCCTCACTTATGGATTTTTGGGAGAGCTGAGGATGGACACTTTATTGGGCTGTGAGCTCTGCGTGATGGCAATTGTGAGATCTGGCTAGGCACAGCCAGAGCCGATGGAGCTGGCCATCAGGAAAGACAGGACGGAATTCCTGGGAAGTCCTACAGCTGCTGTCCACCATAGAGTTCCACTGTCTCCTCCTCTGCTAGGATTAAATCAGACCAACCAAGTTCATCTAGGACAATCTTCCTGATCTAGAGAAGTGACAGGCTTTAATAATACCTGTATTATACATCAGAGCAACACCTAGATTAGTGTTTGATTGAATAACTGAGACTATGTCCAGTCAAGGTGACACACAATATCGATTATTACCATGATTAATATTTTATATTGATTAATATTTTAATATTAATATTTATCAATGCAATATTGATTTAATATTAATTAATATTTTATATTTGACAATAGAATCAGACTTTGTTATAAATAATTTTGCAAAAATACGTGTATTATTATTGGTCTTCTGAGCAGAAATCTCCAGTAGCCAATTAAGTGTGCATGCATTGGTCGAAGGAGGGCATCCACCCTTTTGAGGGAAAATGCATGGAGGGTAAATGAGCCTGGGGAAGCTGATGGCATATGATGGAAGCCTGTCCCTGAGTGAAGGAGAGAGGGAGGGAGGATTGGGTGGAACTTTCCTTCATTTCTGTGCTGTGCAAAGAAAGTCCAGATTATCACTGAGTCTCCTGCAAGTCAAAGTTGCCCCTCAGGAAACCCCCATCACTCCCAGCAATGACTCTGCCCCAGATGAGTGCAAGGCTCACTCTATTCCTGAGAATGGAGCACAGGATATGGGATTTAGCATGAGCCACGTCATGGATGTCAGAGAGCAGCAGCTGGGTGCATGATCCAAGTGCACTGTTCTGCCTGTAGGTGAAGGGAGGAAGGTGCATTCCCAGAGCTAACACACTGTGGATTTTTTTTTTATTATACTTTAAGTTTTAGGGTACATGTGCACAATGTGCAGGTTTGTTACATATGTATCCATGTGCCCTGTTGGTGTGCTGCACCCATTAACTCGTCATTTAGCATTAGGTATATCTCCTAATGCTGTCCCTCCCCACTCCCGCCACCCCACAACAGTCCCCGGAGTGTGATGTTCCCCTTTCTGTGTCCGTGAGTTCTCATTGTTCAATTCCCACCTGTGAGTGAGAACATGTGGTGTTTGGTTTTTTGTCCTTGCGATAGTTTACTGAGAATGATGGTTTCCAGTTTCATCCATGTCCCTACAAAGGACATGAACTCATCATTTTTTATGGCTGCATAGGATTCCATGGTGTATATGTGCCACATTTTCTTAATCCAATCTATCGTTGTTGGACATTTGGGTTGGTTCCAAGTCTTTGCTATTGTGAATAGTGCCACAATAAACATACGTGTGCATGTGTCTTTATAGCAGCATGATTTATAGTCCTTTGGGTATATACCCAGTAATGGGATGGCTGAGTCAAATGGTATTTCTAGTTCTAGATCCCTGAGGAATCGCCACACTGACTTCCACAATGGTTGAACTAGTTTACAGTCCCACCAACAGTGTAAAAGTGTTCCTATTTCTCCACATCCTCTCCAGCACCTGTTGTTTCCTGACTTTTTAATGATGGCCATTCTAACTGGTGTGAGATGGTATCTCATTGTGGTTTTGATTTGCATTTCTCTGATGGCCAGTGATGATGAGCATTTTGCATGTGTTTTTGGCTGCATAAATGTCTTCTTTTGAGAAGTGTCTGTTCATGTCCTTTGCCCACTTTTTGATGGGGTTGTTTGTTTTTTTCTTGTAAATTTGTTTGAGTTCATTGTAGATTCTGGATATTAGCCCTTTGTCAGATGAGTAGGTTGCAAAAATTTTCTCCCGTTCTGTAGGTTGCCTGTTCACTCTGATGGTAGTTTCTTTTGCTGTACAGAAGCTCTTTAGTTTAATGAGATCCCATTTGTCAATTTTGGCTTTTGTTGCCATTGCTTTTGGTGTTTTAGACATGAAGTCCTTGCCCATGCCTATGTCCTGAATGGTATTGCCTAGGTTTTCTTCTAGGGTTTTTGTGGTTTTAGGTCTAACATGTAAGTCTTTACTCCATCTTGAATTAATTTTTGTATAAGGTGTAAGGAGAGGATCCAGTTTCAGCTTTCTACATATGGCTAGCCAGTTTTCCCAGCACCATTTTTTTTTAATACAGAATACATGTTTTTGCCTGATTTATTGGAAGGCATATGAAAAAATGTGCAGTCCACAAACAATTGTATTTTCCAAATTTACCACAGTTGCATTATTTCTTCATTCTGCACAATGTCCTGGAACAGAGTTGCATTTCTCATGGGTATTGTTTCATGGATTGAGGACATGAATTTCACACATGCATTTTTAGCCATGTGCAGAGACCTTGAGTGGAGCATGTCTGGACCTCATCTACACTATCTCTCATGCCCCAAGGGAAAGAGTGGAGACTTGACTAACTGCAAACTTTTGGGTGGGAGCTGCTCCTGCACACCTCAGAGGCTGCAGAGACCCCAAGTGCAGTTTTATTGAGTTGGGGTGTCTTTCTCTGTGGGGGAATTATGGGCTGCCCCACTCCTGGTGATTGCTGGTCAGCCCTAAAGACGGGTTCAGAATGAGGTCACCTGGTAGCCTTTCTCACTGCAGCTCCATTATATAAATTACCACCATCAGATTCCAGTTAATAATGCAAGCTCTATTTTTGCGACCTCATTTTCTTATATTTTTTGTTCATAAGTTTGGTTATAGAAAATGTTACCACCTAGTTTCCTGATTCAAATCCTATAATTTGCTGAACTACTCAGGATTTTTTTTAATGTGCCCAGTATTTGGGAAATATAAATGAACAGCCATGTGTGGTTCACTGAGTGGACATAGTCAGTTAAGTACATTAGTAAAAACATGATTGCTGAATTGTATAGTCAAACTGCAATTAGATTTGCAGAAAATTGCCTCCAGTAATGTCTGTGAAGGGAGAGCCACCCAGCCAATCCCGTCTCTGGGCTTGGAGGAAGCTCACTATATAGGCGAGGTCACATGGGTGATATCCAAGCTGCAGCTCCCAACGTTACTGTGCTATTTTCCAGGAACCAGACATACAACTTGGCATCTCAGAAGCAGATCTCCAAGACTTCCTTTATCTGGGCTTCATGGGCAGCACAGGACCAGCAGGAGATGCTCACAACTCACCCAAGGCAGAGCCCAGTGAAGAGCAGGTGCAGAGAGGAACCAGCCAGGGAGCCTCTGACCACCATCTAAGGTTGTCTTCTTTTCCTTCACAGCATGCAGACCTCAGGAGACCACCCACTACGTTGTTTGTAACTCAGGTCCTTCTTGTCTTGAAGCAGAACAGATGTAAATATGAATTTGCAGTTAGCCCCTTGAACCTGGGTCAATTTTCTCTGAGAATGCCAACTTAATCGTCAACGTCATGTGCATTATATCAAAATCAAGATGGATGTTTAGTCACCAGGAAGACAGTTTGTCTCATGGTAGAAATGCTTATTCAATTAAAAATTACATTTTATGGAAAAGGCTCTAAGTGAGGACTGGTTAAATAATAAAGTATTAGTGAAGTATCAGAAAAATAAATGGCACCATTATCTTTGGTATCCAGTTAATCTATAAGGCATATCAATTTTTCATGTTGTAAGTGGTCTAGGACAAGTTATGGCAGTATTTAGTCTATAAGGGGACAGTGTTTTCCTTCTTAGATAGGAACGTCCTTTTTTATCATACTTTAAGTTCTGGGGTACATTTGCAGAATGTGCATGTTTGTTACATACGTATACACGTGCCATGGTGGTTTGCTGCACCCATCAACCCCTCATCGACATTAGGTATTTCTCCTAATGCTGTCCCTCCCCTAGCCCCCCACCCCCCAACAGGCCCCAGTGTGTGATGTTCCCCTCCTTGTGTCCATGTGTTCTCATTCTTCAGCTCCCACTTATGAGTGAGAACATGCAGTATTTGGTTTTCTGTTCTTGTGTTAGTTTGCTGAGAATGACGGTTTCCACCTTCATCAATGTCCCTGCAAAGGACATGAACAGGAAATTCCTTCTAAATGAACTGTGTTTTGACAAACATTATCCAGTGACTCTTCCTACATGGGGTTTCTACATGATCTATTTTTCTTTTCCAAAAACAAATCACTCAAGTTTCTCATCTCCTGAGTGAGAACTATTTTCCCCAAACACAATCTCAGTCTAGGTAGACACCTTCGTGAATGAGCCTTCATTCTCAGACAGGCACACACTGTCCCCATGTGGATGCTTCTCTCAGACAGGCACACATATCCCCACATGGTTGGGATCATCTGCTGGGACTCTGCCCCATGGGGATCTCTGTTATCACTGGGACAAGTTGGCACCTCTATCCTCATCCACACTGTGGCCTTTGATGTCTTTGACCTGCCACACCCTGTCTGTCCCTCAGTGTCTAGAATGGTGAAGTAGTCCACCCCAGGGATGGAAGAAGATCCCAGATTTTCCTGTGAAGGAGACAGAATGCCAATCACAGAGATGGAAATCTCTCACAGCCCTCCTGGGTCATATTCTGGGCAGGGTCTCTGAAGGCACCCCTGGATCAGTGTCCTAAGATGTCTCCCTCTATTTCCATGGGAAGAACCCATAGAAAGAAAAATAAGTTTTTCTATTAGGGCATCATAGAACTTGTACTTTCTTGTGTGACAAATATAGATACTTTGAATATTTTAAAAATTAGATACAATTTTAAGTCTACCAAATATGTAAATATATGAACTTCATAATGTATGTCTACAGGGATGTCTCCTGGAATTTAGAATTGAATCTATATATATATATTCCAAGATAAATCTTGGTGAACATTATAAAATTGACTCTAATATTTATGTTCAAGGTGATCATTTCAAAAAAGTTTTAACAACAGAGACCAGATATATCTTTCCACCAGAAATAACTGTAAAACACAGTGAAATTTCTTAAACATGATTTTAAGGTATTCGACATCAAGTAATAAGGACAATGATTGCTGAGGTAGGGAAAATATACAAAAGGAGCCCTCTGATGAATGCACACTTTATTACTTTCTTAAGAGACATTCCAGGCCACAGTGCTGAAGTGGAACCAGGTAGATTTGAAGTTGAGGAAAAGGACCTGAGATCCCAGACAGGCCAAGAAGTGTGGCGACCACAGAATAGACAGTGAATAGCAGAACACTGTTCAGATAGTGAGCCCTGTAGATGGCCGGAGAGAGACCCAGGCTTGGTAGAGTGCGGATCAGTGTGTGGGAACCCGGGAAAGTTGTACAAGAGAACACACCCTACTACAGGAGGCTTGCCTTAAAATCTAAAATTACCCTAAAATTTAAACATAATCACTTACAAATTTTAAAATATAAAGAAAGACACCATGTTAAAGAAAGATAAAGGAAAGGTGGATTTGCAATATTAAAATATAAAAAGTGTGTTTCTGAACAAATGATAATACTGATGAGGGGGGACAAGTTTATTCCATCACGGCAAATGATTTAAGATAAGAACATTCCAAATGCTTGTGGCCCTAATGAGGAAGCTTCAATCACGAATATAAATACAGTTATCTCATTACCAGTGTGATGGCATGAGAAACTTCAAGATTTCCAAAGAGACAACCTAATCTGGTAAAAATTATAGAAACCCAACCTGTACTATCAAGGAAAATCATTCTGAGAACACACAGTAAATGAAATGCATTGATTGACATAAAGTCCTCCTATTGACAGAATGGTTATGACCCCCCACAAGGCATATGTTGGAATCTCAACTCCATCGTGATGGTGGTAGGAGGTGGGGCCTTTGGTCTCCTTTGAAAGGTGTTGAGGCTCCGTTTCATGAATGGAATCAGTGTCCTGATAAAATATCCCAGAAAGCTCCCTCTTTCCTTCCACCAGGTGTGGTCACAGTAGGAAGGTGGCAATCTATAAATAAAGAATTGGGACATAACCAGATACCAATCTTTAAGTCATCTTTATCTTGAACTTCCCAGCCTTGAAAATTGGGACAAATACATTTATATTATTTCGGAGCCGCCCAGTCCGTGGTATTCTCTTATAGCAGCTCAAACAGTCTCAGCAAGTGCAGTGAGGACCCAGAATACTTGAGAGAATAGCATTACCCTCTTCTTTACATCTCAGGATCACAGAAGCTTGACCTTGGGCTGAACTGACAAGAAGGTGGTGCTTCCCTCTCCTCCAGATCTCAGTTGAGGTCATGATGTCAGATCTTTATGGTGGAGACTAAATTCCAGTCTGTGATTTGATGGATGCCTTTCTCCTCCCAGCCTCACTCACAAGACATAGTTTCCATGTCAGGTGTTATAGGCCAAGAACAGGTGGACCCCGATTATTCTCACCCCAGCTCACTTGTAGGGCAGAGGTTCTGGGGAGCTTCCTGGGAGAGGCACAGAGAGATCATAGGAGTCCACCACTCCCATGCAGTTTTCTGTACTTAAAGCAGGAGTGTCCTTCTGAGATACTTGAACCCTTTCTTCTGCACCAAGGTAGAGACTGGCATGTTTTTCTAGTGATAGAGTCAGGGCATAAAAACAGTGATAGAAAGCTCTCTGTAAAGGGTGTGACTAGATTTGCAATAGAATGAGAATAATTTCAACCCTAAAGTTCATCTAAAATGTTAGCAGTTTTCATGGTAAGTAATTAATAGAAATCTGACAGCTCCATGAGAGCAATATAGAAATCAATAGTCCACTCATTTTAACAGAGAGAATAAGAAAACCTATAATTTAAGAATAACCAACTGGGCACTGTGGCACTGCCTGCAGTTGAATTTACTTGGGAGTTTGAGGTGAGATGATCACTTGAGCCCAAGATTTCAAGCCCAGCCTGGAAACATAGCTGGACTTAATTTCTTGAAAAAAATCAATGCTATTTTGGGGTCAGAACAATCCTCAAAAATGGTCCCTGGAAAGAAGTCCAAATTTAATTGCACCAGATTGTTGAACGATTTATGCCACAAAACAGTGTCACCATGTCAGAAATGAGCACAGTGTAACATCTAGATGGTTTGTTAAGAGACACAAACGGTCAAGTAGAACAATCAGGTAATTAGGCTGTCAAAGGTAACACTGCCAAATGACAGCATTTCCGTGGAAACTGCGTGTACATCCAGGACTGCACCTGTGAACGATGACATCATACCCTTCACAGTGTTGAGGAAAGAGACATCACTCAAACAGACAAGCCAAGGGACTTCAGAAATATATAAGCGGAAATACAGTGTGCAAATATGTAAAAATGAAATAAGATGATTACTGCTAAATGAATATCAAGGCACAATCACATAATATGAAATTAAATTTTCCTGAATGATAGGATTACTACCAATCTCCCCCAGGACACTCTCATCTACTCTGTGCACAGCCTTCTTATCAGGCGTCCCTTCCCCAGACCTTGCTATGTAGCAGAAGACATGCAAATAAGACCCCCCTTTTTGCTGATGAAAAGCAGCCCAGCCCTGACCCTGCAGCTCTGGGAGAGGAGCTCCAGCCTTGGGATTCCCAGCTGTCTCCACTCGGTGATTGGCACTGAATACAGGAGACTCACCATGGAGTTTGGGCTGAGCTGGTTTTTCCTTGTTGCTATTTTAAAAGGTGATTCATGGGGAACTAGAGATACTGAGTGTGAGTGGACATGAGTGAGAGAAACTGGATTTGTGTGGCACTTTCTGACCAGGCTGTCTCTGTGTTTGCAGGTGTCCAGTGTGAGGTGCAGCTGGTGGAGTCTGGAGGAGGCTTGGTACAGCCTGGTGGATCCTTGAGACTCTCCTGTGCGGCTTCTGTATTCACCTTCTGTAGCTCTGCTATGCACTGGGTCCGCCAGGCTTCTGGGAAAGGACTAGAGTGGGTTGGCTATATTAGAAGCAAAGCGAACAGTTACACGACAGCATACGCTGCGTCGGTGCAAGGCAGGTTCACCATCTCCAGAGATGATTCAAAGACCACGGCGTATCTGTAAATGAACAGCCTGAAAACCGAGGACACGGCCGTGTATTACTGTACTAGACACACAGTGAGGAGAGGTCAGTGTGAGCCGACACAAACCTCCCTGCAGGGGCACGCGAGGACACCAGGGGGCGCTCGGGACTCACTGAGGACGGGACAGGTCCCAGGAGCAGGTGCAGCGGTAGGTTTTCTTTCTCCTCAGCTGGAGAAGTCAGGTTTGTGTTTTCAGAACTCTGGAGTCTTACAGGTTGTTACATTTTCATACAGTTATTAGTATATATTTATAATCATTGGTATTTAAGTTTTAATAATTTTAAACCTTTTATGTAGTGTTATTTTTTAAAACTATTTACTTTCATTTGCAGTTATTCGTCCAGAGTTTCATTAACATCTATTGCTATGAACAACTACAAAGCTGTGAGAGCATAAATTTACACCTATAGACATAGGTCTAAATACCACAAACCTGTGCATAAATGTATAGTGACATATTTAACATTATAATAAGATAATTTTTAAAATATATCCTAAACGATCAAACTTACTTACGAACCAAATAAAATTATTGGAGTAATGCATAATTGATTTCAATAATTTCATATCGTTTATATTAATTAATATCTATTTCTTTACTGAAACATAGTACATTGGTCATTTCAAAATAGCTACGATACATTTCAAATGGCCTCGACGCTAATAATGAAAAGATTTTGAGGTGATTAATATGCTAATTAATTATATTTAATTATTCCATATTGTATTAATATATCAAAACATTGCTTTGTACCTCATAAATAGATACAGTCGTAATTTATCAATTTTCAAGACAATTATATAATCCATCCTAGGCCATAATCTTTTTTCCCCTGTCCATGGCTGATTGGAGTGTCCTGAGAAACCCATCCACACGCCTACCCCCCGCAGGCTTCTGAGACGGGCTCCATGGAGGCCAGAAGCAGGCACCCCGTGAGAGTCCACCCCACCTGGAGCCTCCCTCTCCTTGGATTAGGCCATCTCCTCGGGATCGCAGGACTATTCATTATCCTCACCTCCTTGTTGTACCAAACAAGCAACATCACACTTTAATTCGTCACGCTTTGCTTTAATTTTCTCCCCCAAAATCAAGGTAATAATTTTAGCAATAAACATCACAACCCACTATGAATAAGTCCTTTCCAACGTACTAAGGTTTCTTCTGAGGACTTTACATGTATTACACAGCTTAAATTTCTTTATGAAATGAGATACTAATATCTCTATATTACAGATTATTTTTCTAAGTCGTTTCTGACAATTAATTTGTCGAAGGGCCCATACGGATTCTGTTAGAAATCCAGGTTAAAATTTGAAATTTCAGCAGTGATATCTGGAAAAACATTGAGACTATACTTAACTTAGTACACGTGCTCTCAAATATCCTTATTTCCCTAAAGTTTGTTCTCAGTTATTATTTTACACATGATATCTATAATTAATACTAATAACACAGGTTAAAATATTATCTCAATTATTTAATGACTTTTGATAATAACAAAATACATATTCCACATATTTTTGACCAGTTTGTTTTCTCTATGAAACGTGTGTTTATTAACTTATTATTATCAGATGTCACCCTTATCTTTCTGATTTCTGGGATTTAATTCTAGCAGGTATTGTTTAGTATATTTTATTAATTCCTATTATATTGTTCACATTTTCAGTATGATTTTATTATTATTTGCAATATTTACTGAATTTTAAACTATTTCTAATATTTTTTATTTTCATGAGATGTAATTTCAATATAAGTAATAATGCATAGATCTGCAATGTACCAGGCCGGGCACGGTGGCTCACGCCTGTAATTCCAGCACTTTGGGAGGCTGAGGCGGGTGGATCACGAGGTCAGGAGATCGAGACCATCCTGGCTAACATGGTGAAACCCCGTCTACACTAAAAAATACAAAAAATTAGCCGGGTGTGGTGGCGGGCGCCTGTAGTCCCAGCCACTCGGGAGGCTGAGGCAGGAGAATGGCGTGAACCTGGGAGGTGGAGGTTGCAGTGAGCGAAGATGGCGCCACTGCAGTCCAGCCTGGGTGACAGAGCAAGACTCTGTCTCAAAAAAAAAAAAAAAAAGATCTGCAATGTACCATTACAGGATTTCTGTCAAATGTAAACACACTTGTCCCAACAGCCAAGGTTGGATGTACAGGAGGCCCATTCCCCCAGCACAAGCGACCTTCTCTGTGCTTCCAGTCAGCTCCCACATTTAACACAATGTTTTGATTTCTGCCACTGTAGATTCACTGTTCATGTTTTGATTTTCATATAAATGGATTCAAACATTATAGACCCCTTTTCTGGTAAGGGGCTACTTTTGTTATTTTTGACGTTTATTTATGCTACTTCATATGTAAAATTGCATCTGTATATTGTCATTTATTCACTTAACAGACTGCCTCTGATATAAAATCTCAAAGTTTTGATATATATGGAGAAAGAGAGAGGGAGAAAGAGAGAGAGAGAGAAATTTTATAATTGAGTCAGTCCATTTAGCAATAAATGACAGTAAGCTGATCTATTTCCCTCTCAATGCACTTTGAATTTGTTTCTGGTTTATTAACATCATAAGCAAAGCTGCTGCAAATATTTTTTGTTTTTCTATTTACCTTTTCTCATTTTTATTGAGAAAATATGTGGAAATATACATTTCTTCATCATAAAAGTAAACTTAATTTGTTCAGCTTTGTGGAACAATAATTGACAATAAAATTGTGTATATTTGAGGTGAACCGCTTGATATTTTGGTGTAAATTCTGAAATTTTCACTATGACCAAGGAGTTAGCATGTCTGTTACCTTACAGTTACCATTTTCTTCCTTTAATGTATTATGTGTCTGTCTGATGAGAGCACCTGAGATCTATCCCTTTACCAGAGATCAAGTTTGCAATACAGTGTTGATAGCTATAGTCCCATTGCTTTACATTAGACCTCCAGAACCCATTCAACCTGCATGACTGAAACTTTATGCCCTTGACAAGAATCACTCTATTTCCACTCCTCCCAGCCCTGGGAACCACTTTTCTACTCTCTGCTTCTAAGAATTTGAATATTTTAGATTCTCCATATAAATGAGATAATGCAGCATTTGTCTTTCTGTGTCTGGTTTATTCCACTTAGCATAATGTTCTCCAGGCCCATCTATGTTGTTGGAAATGTTATAATTTCCTTATTTTTAGAGGTCACATAATATTCTATTGTATGTGTGTACATTTCCTTTATACACCCATTTACCTATGGTCACTAACTTCAAAAAAATTCTAGGCCATTACGAATAATCTTGTAATAAACATATTTTTTACTTACTGATTTTATTTCCTTTGAATACACAGGCAGAAGTGGGATCATCAGATCACATAATAGTTTTACTTTCAATTTACAAAATAACTTTTACTACCACTCCACTAAATAGTTCCCTTTTCACTAGCTAACTGTCAGCATTTTGTTATCTGTTGTGTCTGTGATAATAGCCATGGTAACTAATGTGAGGTGATATCTCATTGTGGTTTTGATTTGGATTCCCCTGATATTAGCAATGTGGAGCACCTTTCCATATCCTGCTGGCCATGCATATGTCTTCCCTTGAATACAATGTCTATGTACAGTTTTGCCCTCTTAAAAATCAGGTTATTTTTTGCTATTGTAGGGGTTCTTTACACATTTAGATAGATCACTTTGTCAGATATATAGTTTCAAATAATTTATTTGTCTATGATTTTGGTGTCAAATCCAAATAAATCATTTTCCAGATCAATTCCAGAAAGCTTCATTTTTCCCTATTTTCTTCTATGAGTTTACAATTTTAGATATCGTATTATATCCAAGCCTTGAGTACATTTTTAGGTGATTTTTGTATATCAGATGAGATAAGGTCTCATTTTTTTCTGCATATGTATGCCCAGTTTTTACACCATTTGTTAAAAAGGCAATCTTTTCCTCATTGTGTGTCCTCGGAACACAAAATCTGGCAGATACACAAAAGAGGAAAATCTTAGACCAATATTCTTGATGATAGACCTAAAAATCTTCAAGAAAATACTAGCAAATTGAATATAGCAGCACATTAAAAAGTTATTACATTATGATCCAGTAGATTTTACTCCTTTCATGCAAGGCTAGTTCAACATACACAAATCAATAAAGGTGATTCACCACATAAGCAGAATCAAAAGCAAAAACTCTTTCATTATCTCAATAGATCCAGAGAAACTTTGAATGAGATTCAACATTCTTCATGATAAAAACCCTCAACAGACTAGACATCAAAGACACTTAGCTTAAAATGATAAGAGCCATGTATGACAAACCCACAACTGACATCATACTGAATCAACAAAAGCTCAAATCATTCCCCTTCATAACTGGAACGAAACAAGAATACCCACTCTCACCACCCCTATTCAGCATGGTAGTGGATATTCTAGCCAGAGAAATCAAACAGGAGAAAGAAATAAAAGGCATCCACACAAGTAAATAAGAATTCAAACTATCTCTTCTTGCTGCTGATAGGATCCTATGCATAGAAAATTCTACAGACTCTGCCAAAAGAATCCTAGAATTGGTAAACAACTTTAGTAATGTTTCAGGATACAGAATAAATACACAAAAATCAGTAGCTTTTTTATACACCAACGACATCCAGGCATAGAGAAAAATAAATGACACAATCCTACTTACAACATCTACAAAAAAAAATACCTAGGAATACAGCTAACCAAGGAGGTGAAAGAGCTCTACAAGAAGAACTACAACCTCTCCAGCACCTGTTGTTTCCTGACTTTTTAATGATCGCCATTCTAACTGGTGTGAGATGGTATCTCATTGTGGTTTTGATTTGCATTTCTCTGATGGCCAGTGATGATGAGCATTTTTTCATGTGTCTGTTGGCTGCATAAATGTCTTCTTTTGAGAAATGTCTGTTCATATCCTTTGCCCACTTTTTGATGGGGTTGTTTGTTTTTTTCTTGTAAATTTGTTTGTGTTCATTGTAGATTCTGGACATTAGCCCTCTGTCAGATGAGTAGATTGTAAACATTTTCTCCCATTCTGTAGGTTGCTTGTTCACTCTGATGGTAGTTTCTTTTGCTGTGCAGAAGCTCTTTAGTTTAATTAGATCCCATTTGTCAATTTTGGCTTGTGTTGCCGTTGCTTTTGGCGTTTTAGACATGAAGTCCTTGCCCATGCATATGTCCTGAATGGTATTGCCTAGCTTTTCTTCTAGGGTTTTTATGGTTTTAGGTCTAACATTTAAGTCTTTAATCCATCTTGAATTAATTTTTGTCTAAGGTGTAAGGAAGGGATCCAGTTTCAGCTTTCTACATATGGCTAGCCAGTTTTCCCAGCACCATTTATTAAATAGGGAATCCTTTTCCCATTTCTTGTTTTTGTCAGATTTGTCAAAGATCAGATAGTTGTAGATATGCAGCATTATTTCTGAGGGCTCTGTTCTGTTCCATTGGTCTATATGTCTGTTTTGGTACCAGTACCATGCTGTTTTGGTTACTGTAGCCTTGGAAACAACAGGTAACAACAGGTGCTGGAGAGGATGTGGAGAAATAGGAACACTTTTACACTGTTGGTGGGACGGTAAACTAGTTCAACCATTGTGGAAGTCAGTGTGGTGATTCCTCAGGGATCTAGAACTAGAAATACCATTTGACCCAGCCATTCCATTACTGGGTATGTACCAAAAGGATTATAAATCATGCTGCTATAAAGACACATGCACACGTATGTTTATTGCGGCACTATTCACAAAAGCAAAGACTTGGAACCAACCCAAATGTTCAAAAATGATAGACTGGATTAAGAAAATGTGGCACACATACACCATGGAATACTATGCAGCCATAAAAATGATGAGTTCATGTCCTTTTTGGGGACATGGATGAAGCTGGGAACCATCATTCTCAGCAAACTATCACAAGGACAAAAAACCAAACACTGCATGTTCTCACTCATAGGTGGGAATTGAACAATGAGAACACATGGACACAGGAAGGGGAACATCACACACCGGGGCCTGTTGTGGGGTGGGGGGAGGAGGGAGGGACAGCATTAGGAGATATACGTGATGCTAAATGACGAGTTAATGGGTGCAGCACACCAACATGGCACATGTGTACATATGTAACAAACCTGCACGCTGTGCACATGTACCCTAAAACTTAAAGTATAATAAAAAAAAAAATTACAACAAAAATCCTTAATGTCTCTTGAGTAGGTAGAGAACCTATATTTTATCTAAGTAACTTGCTCTAAACTGCAAACCAAAATAAGATGATTCAATAAAGAATTTTGTAAACTGGTCTTTAGCAACAACAACAAAAAAAGAGCTACAAAACACTGCAGAAAGAAATCAGAAAGTAAACAAATAAATTGAAAAAAAAACATTCCATGCTCATGGAATGGAAGAAATAATATTTCAAAAATGGCAATATTATCCTTCAATTTTTACAGATTCAATGTTACTATCAAAATACCAGTTTTATTCTTCTAGAAATATAAGAAAAGTATTCTAAAATTTGTATATAACCAAAAAAGAACAAAAACAGCCAAAGTAATCCTCAGCCAAAAGAACAATGCCAGGGACATCACACCATTTGACTTTAAACTCTAATGTAAAGCCACAGTAACAAAAACTGTTTGGTACTGGTACAAGAATAAACACATAGACCAATGAAATAGAATAGAAAACTCAGAAATAAAGCTGCACACCTACAACCATCTGTTTTTTGACAACCCTGAAAAACCACTTATCATAATGTTCTCCAGGCCCATCCATGTTGTTGGAAACGTCATAATTTCCTTATTTTTAGAGGTCACATAATATTCCATTGTATGTGTATACATTTCCTTTATACACCCATTTACCTATGGTCACTAACTTTAAAAAAATTCTAGGCCATTATGAATAATCTTGTAATAAACATATTTTTTACTTACTGATTTTATTTCCTTTGAATACACAGGCAGAAGTGGGATCACCAGATCACATAATAGTTTTACTTTTAATTTATAAAATAACTTTTACTACCACTCCACTAAACAGTTCCCTTTTCACCAGCTGTCAGCAATTTGTTATCTTTTGTGTCTGAGATAATACTCATGGTAACTAACGTGAGGTGATAGCTCATTGTGGTTTTGATTTGGATTCCCCTGATGATTAGCAATGTGGAGCACCTTTCCATATCCTGCTGGCCATGCATATGTCTTCCCTTGAATACAATGTCTATGTACAGTTTTGCCCTCTTAAAAATCAGGTTATTTTTTGCTATTGTAGGGGTTCTTTACACATTTAGATAGATCCCTTTGTCAAATATATAGTTTCAAATAATTTATTTGTCTATGATTTTGGTGTCAAATCCAAATAAATCATTTTCCAGATCAATTCCAGAAAGCTTCTTTTTTCTCTATTTTCTTCTATGAGTTTACAATTTTAGATATCATATTATATCTAAGCCTTGAGTACATTTTTAGGTGATTTTTGTATATGAGATGAGATAAGGTCTCATTTTTTTCTGCATATGGATGCCCAGTTTTTACACCATTTGTTAAAAAGGCAATCTTTTCCTCATTGTGTGTCCTTGGAACACAAAATCTGGCAGATACACAAAAGAGGAAAATCTTAGACCAATATTCCTGATGATAGACCTAAAAATCTTCAAGAAAATACTAGCAAATTGAATATAGCAGCACATAAAAAAGTTATTACATTATGATCCAGTAGATTTTACTCCTTTCATGCAAGGCTAGTTCAACATACACAAATCAATAAAGGTGATTCACCACATAAGCAGAATCAAAAGCAAAAACTGTTTCATTATCTCAATAGATCCAGAGAAACTTTCAATGAGATTCAACATTCTTCATGATAAAAACCCTCAACAGACTAGACATCAAAGACACTTAGCTTAAAATGATAAGAGCCATGGATGACAAACCCACAACTGACATCATACTGAATCAACAAAAGCTCAAATCATTCCCCTTCATAACTGGAACGAAACAAGAATACCCACTCTCACCACCCCTATTCAGCATGGTAGTGGATATTCTAGCCAGAGAAATCAAACAGGAGAAAGAAATAAAAGGCATCCACACAAGTAAATAAGAATTCAAACTATCTCTTCTTGCTGTTGATAGGATCCTATGCATAGAAAATTCTATAGACTCTGCCAAAAGAATCCTAGAATTGGTAAACAACTTTAGTAATGTTTCAGGATACAGAATAAATACACAAAAATCAGTAGCTTTTTTATACACCAACGACATCCAGGCATAGAGAAAAATAAATGACACGATCCTACTTACAACATCTACAAAAAAAATACCTAGGAATACAGCTAACCAAGGAGGTGAAAGAGCTCTACAAGAAGAACTACAACCTCTCTAGCACCTGTTGTTTCCTGACTTTTTAATGATGGCCATTCTAACTGGTGTGAGATGGTATCTCATTGTGGTTTTGATTTGCATTTCTCTGATGGCCAGTGATGATGAGCATTTTTGCATGTGTCTGTTGGCTGCATAAATGTCTTCTTTTGAGAAATGTCTGTTCATATCCTTTGCCCACTTTTTGATGGGGTTGTTTGTTTTTTTCTTGTAAATTTGTTTGTGTTCATTGTAGATTCTGGACATTAGCCCTCTGTCAGATGAGTAGATTGTAAACATTTTCTCCCATTCTGTAGGTTGCTTGTTCACTCTGATGGTAGTTTCTTTTGCTGTGCAGAAGCTCTTTAGTTTAATTAGATCCCATTTGTCAATTTTGGCTTGTGTTGCCATTGCTTTTGGCGTTTTAGACATGAAGTCCTTGCCCATGCATATGTCCTGAATGGTATTGCCTAGCTTTTCTTCTAGGGTTTTTATGGTTTTAGGTCTAACATTTAAGTCTTTAATCCATCTTGAATTAATTTTTGTCTAAGGTGTAAGGAAGGGATCCAGTTTCAGCTTTCTACATATGGCTAGCCAGTTTTCCCAGCACCATTTATTAAATAGGGAATCCTTTCCCCATTTCTATTTCTTTTTCTTTATTTTTTTGAGACGGAGTCTCGCTCTGTTGGAGACCCCATTTCTATGAAAGAGTTTCTTTAAAAATCGGCTGGTTGTGGTGCTGCACCCCTCTCATCCTAGCTACTCTGGAAGCTGAGACAGAAGGATTGTGTGAGCCAGGAGTTCAAGGTTACAGTGAGCTATGATTGTGCCACTGCGCTCCAACCTGTGCAACAGAGTGAGAGCCTATCTTTAAGTATAATAATAATAATAACTAAGAATATTTCACAATCGTAAGGCTACTGAAATAGAAGATACTAGACTGAGTATCCTCAGGAATCCTCTGGGGCTTCTGATGTTCTGCAGTAGACAGCTTACCTAAGACATTCAGGCTAAGCAGATGATTTTAGATGGTGAAAAGTCTCCACACAAGACATTGGAACACGACCCTCGTCTAATCCCCTGTCCCATGCCTTCACCTCGTTCTCCTCATTTTTCTCCTCCTTTTCATTATTATTTGCTTATTCTTTTAAGCAGTCTTCTCATTTTTTGTAGACCTGGTTGTTTTCAACCCATATTCATGATTTTTATAGTTGCTGCATAGAATAAACCATCAGACTATTGTTTTGAGCATGACTGTTGATAAGTTAAGGCTCATTCCTCCATCGTCTCTTTTCTGTCTCACACAACATGAATAATCTAGTCAGGAATCACAGGAACTCCCTCATTTGATGGCACTGGGAGGTTCAAGCCCCACAAACTCCTTTCTGTGAGTGAGAA
>CM038533.1:30233056-30256610 GCA_021498465.1 Hylobates pileatus
GGCGGGACAGACTCCCCTTGTCCCAGGAGGCGCGGCTCCCATGCCAAGGCCTGTGGCAAACCAGGTCCTTTCCCTGCCCTTGAGCGCCCTCTGGTGGGCCTGCTGGGCATTGTCAGGGATGAGGCAGAGGAACCAGGGCCGACCCCAAGATTAAGGACAGGGTGAAGGGCCAGAGGCCAGGGACTGGCTGGGGATGAAGAGCTACGTGAATCCTGGGGGCCTGGAGGAAAGACCTCCTGTTTCTCAGGAGGCGCTGGTGTCACTGCTCCATTGTGCAGTGGAGCCTGGGACTGGGAGGCCCCGCGTTCAGGCTCCATCTTTGGGGTCTGGTCAGGAGGTGGAATTGGGGTCGGCGGGGTACCAGGAAGGAGCTTTCGTGCCCTGAGGCCCTGGATATCACCAGCCTCACCTCAGAGCTGCCCCTGCGTCTTCGTCTCACAGGGAGCCAGGCCACCCTTTGCAGGGGACGTGTGGACTCCAGTCCGGGACAGGCCACTTGTTGGCTTGCAGGCTCAGGCAGCCGTGAGAGCACGGGCTGGCCTCCCCCACCTTTACTGCCCAGCTGTTGATCTGCAACTCTGGTCCTGACTCTACCCACTAAGGAGAGAATGACCCCTCCCCTCTCCCAACAGAAAAGAGGTCCTGGGACCCCAGGACTGAGAAGAGTGCCCTGAGGTCACCTAGCACCCCACCCCATCACCCCATTACTTCCATGGAAAACGGATGGCCAAGAGGGCAGCTCATGTCCAGAGACTGTAACATGATGAGGGCACGTCCAGGTTCCAAACTGGACCCAGTGGGTGGAGAAGAGATCTTCCTCTTTTTAATTCTCTAAAACAGCACTACTACCAACAAAAACACCACCATTACCATCACTTCCTCCACCATCAACCCCCCTACCTCCATCACCACCTCCATCGCAATCATAACCACTACCTCCACCACCACCACCACCACCATCACCATAACCTCCATCACCATCACCATCGTTATTATCACCTCCACCATCACCTCCACCACCACTGTCATCACCATCACCATCATTACTATCACCTCCACCACCATCACCATCACCACAATCATCACCATCACCTCCATCATCACCTCCACCACCATCATCACCATCACCTCCACCACCATCACCATCACCACAATCATCACCATCACCTCCACCATCACCTCCACTACCATCATCACCATCACCATCATTACCATCACCTCCACCACCATCACCATCACCACAATCATCACCATCACCTCCACCATCACCTCCACCACCATCACCGTCACCACCACCATCATTACCATCACCTCCACCATCACCTCCACAACCATCACCATCACCACAATCATCACCATCACCTCCACCATCACCATCACCACGATCATCACCATCACCTCTACCATCACCTCCACTACCATCATCACCATCACCACCACCATCATTACTATCACCTCCACCATCACCTCCACCACCATCACCATCACCACAATCATCACCATCACCTCCACCATCACCTCCACCACCACTGTCATCACCATCACCACCACCATTACTGTCACCTCCACCATCACCTCCACCACCATCACCATCACCACAATCATCACCATCACCTCCACCACCACTGTCATCACCATCACCACCACCATCATTACTGCCACCTCCACCATCACCTCCACCACCATCACCACAATCATCACCATCACCTCTGCCATCACCTCAACCACCACCACCATCACCACCACCACCACGACCACCACCACTACCACTTCCTCCACCATTAACCCCCTTACCTCCATCACCACCTCCATCACAATCATAACCATCGCAACCGCCACCACCACCACCACCATCATCACAATCACCACCACCATCATCATTACATTACCTCCACCATCACCTCCACCACCACCACTACCACTTCCTCCACCATCACCCCACTTCCTCCATCACCACTTCCACCACAATCATAAACACCACTTCCCCCATCCCCACCATCATCACTATCACCTCCATCACCTCCACCATCACCTCCACTACCACCATCACCGTCACCATCACCATCACCATTACCACTTCCTCCACCATCAATCCCCTTACCTCCTTCACCACCTGCATCACAATCATAACCACCACCTCCACCACTACCATGACCATCATCACCATCACCACTACCATCACCACCATCACCACCATCATTGCCATCACCTCCACTCCTACCACTATCACTTCCTCCACCATTAACCCCCTTACTTTCATCACCACCTCCATCACAATCATAACCACCGTCTCCACCACCATCACCATTATCACCATCACCATCATTACAATCACCTCCACCATCACCTCCACCACCACCACCACCATCACCATCACTACCATCATTCCATCACCTCCACATCCACCACCATCATCACCATCACCACCATCATTCCATCACCTCCGCCACCAACACCATCATCACCATCACCACCATCATTACCATCACCTCCACCATCACCTTCACTACCACTACCACCATCATCATTGCCAACAAGAACAACATTTGCCAAAGAAGCCCTCTCAATGGTCATCACTGGGTAGCTCATGGCAGCCACGGCCATGCTTGTGGGTCTCCCACACGTATCTCTGCACTCGAGGTGTTGGGGGAAGGTAGAGTGCAAAAGCACTGGCCCAAGACCTTCCCAGAAGCTGCGCCTGAAGAGACAGACATCGTGCAGTGGGTCCAGGTTGAGAGGGGAAGGCAGAAGGTGTGTAGAGGCAAGGGAAGGGAGCATCCAAGGTTAACTTGAACAACCAGGAGGGCTCCCTGGAGGAGGTGCCAGCCAGCTCAGTAGGCTGAAGAGGAGTCTCCTGGTGAGAAGGTTGGAGGAGGGTGCTCCAGGCAATGTGTCCCAAAGAGAGCATGAGGGGTCACTAGGGACAAAGGGTGGTGGAAACCAGGGCTGGAGCTCAGTGCAGGTGGGTTTGATGAGGGTGGGTGCAGGGGCGGTGCTCCTGGGAGCCCCAGGGAAGTGCCTGCAGGGGCCCTATGGGGGCAGGGGGGGCCCTACCACCCCATTTTAGAGCAAAAGACTGAAACTTCTGGAAGGCCACTCACCCAATGCTGGTTTGAAACCGATGCCTGTGTGGCCCCATGCATGGCTCAGCAGGCTTTGCTCCTGCTCATCTCCATGCTGTCCCTCAGCCAGGAAGATGGTTTCTTGGACTGTCTGCCTGGCTCACCCTTCAGGGCTCAGCAATGGCTGTCCTCCTCCAGGAAGCCTTCCCCGAACACCCCTATCTGCTGCATGTTTCCCTGGGGCTCTCATGGCACTGGGCTCTTGTTAATTTCTGTGGCATCTTCCTTTGAAGGCAGAGCCACCTCTGATTTCTACCCAAGGCCCTGGGGCCCAGCCAGCATGGCGTGCCCATTGAACGTAGTTGATGCCACCCCTCCCTTTCCTTCTGCCACCAGTCCTGGTGAATGAGCCCCTGGCCCAAATGGGCGAAGATTCTGCCTTGACAGGCTAGAAGCTTGCCCATGCTCTCCCCCCCGGGATATAACTGCGGGCCCCTTTGCCTGTCCCTCATCTGGCCTTTTTCATGCCTGCCTGGTCTGTGCCGCAGGTCCCGGTGGGAGTGGAGGAAATCTTAGTGTCTCATAAAGTCTGCAGCTCTTTCTCAGGGCTTTTATTTTATCTTATTTTTTAGAGACAGTCTCACTCAGTCACCCAGGCTGGAGTGCAGTGGCATGATCTCGGCTCATGGCAACCTCTGCCTCCCATATTCAAGCAATTCTCCTGCCTCAGCCTCCCGACTAGCTGGGATTACAGGTGCGAGCCACCATGCCCAGCTAATTTTTGTATTTTTAGTAGAGATGGGGTTTCACCATGTTGGCCAGACTGGTCTCAAACTCCTGACCTCAGGTGATCCACGTGCCTCAGCCTCCTAAAGTACTGGGAGTACAGGTGTGAGCCACTGCTCCCGGCCCTGGTGGAAATTTTAAAAGCCCAGAGAAAGGCCAGGTGTGGTGGCTTACACCTGTAATCCCAGCAATTTGGGAGGCCAAGGCAGGTGGATCACCTGAAGTTAGGAGTTTGAGACCAGCCTGGCCAACATGGTGACACCCCGTCTCTACTAGAAATACAAAAATTAGCCAGGTGTGATGGCATGCACCTGTAATCCCAGCTAGTGGAGAGGCTGAGGCATGAGAATTGGTTGAACCTGGGAGGCAGAGGTTGCCGTGAGCTGAGATCACGCCACTGCACTCCAGCCTAGGCGACAGAGTAAGACTCAGTCTAAAAAAAAAAAAAAGTTTCCACGAGCAGAAACAGCCCTGCTGCATGGATCCTGTGCAGTAATATATATTTTAGTAACTCAGTGGTCCGCAGTGCCCTACGACTACAGTACCAGCTGTAGGCAACATAATTCAATTCAGGGCCCAGCCAGCGCTCTCTGAGCTTTCCGTCTGACTTGCACGTGTTTTAATCTCCTGGGATCCGGATCAATTTCCTCCTGGCCTGGCTCAGTGAGAAGACCACATTTCAGCCACTTTAACTGGCGAGGAAATTAGCTTGATGTGTATGTTTGAGGCATGTTGATTTGTGTCATGATTCCCACCCCTCAAAATCTTTGCCATGTTGGCTCCAGTTCCTGAAGAGTGTTATAAAAGCTCCAACGCCTCCTTTTGCCAGGGACTTGTATGTACCCATTTCCCACCAAGCAGGGAGGCCAAAGGCGCCTCGAGCGCTGAGGGGTGGCCCAAGATGCTGCACTCAGGGTGCAGCTAAGAGTGCATTAAAAGTGGGGAGTGTTCGGGAGCTGCAGCTCTTTGTGGTCTCAGGTGGCCAGGAAATAGGGTACATGGGCAGGACCCACTGTCCCAGAAGCTAGGCCCTGTCCCTGGCCTTGGCCTGGACTTTCTTACTGCCCACTTCCACGGGGTGTCTCACCTATGCCCTCCACCCAGCGCCTCCCTAGGGACCCTGGCTGCCCACCTGAAGGGGGTGACGGCTGGGCTGCCTCCCTAACGTGCCATCTGCTCCCTCCTTTGGGCACAGCAACTCTGAAGAGCAATCAGCCCCAGCCCAGTTGGGATCACTGCAATATGCGGCCTTCAAACTCCAATAATCCTGGCAATGCCCTGGTCTCTGCAGTTAGTGTGACTCGCTGGTTTAGCTGAACACTTGGCATGTGCCAGGCCCTCACTCAGGGCTTCATGTGCCCAGAGATCAAGGTGCTGGGTGCCCTTTCACAGATGGGGAAGCTGAGGCTCGGGGTCACAGAGCCTGGTGCCCCACTGTCCCCATCTCCAGACTCTGCCCCCAACACCCACTTTCTGTTCACTGTGGACCCAGGATCAGCTGTGACAGCTCCCGAGGAGGCCCCCAACACCCTGCTGGGTAGATGGTGTTACCTCCTTAAACCTCCTGGTGATGTGGACATTCACACCTTTGGTTGAGGTGTCCTGGAGAGGAATGACTTGCCCGAATCCCACAGCGTGTACACGGAAGGCCTAGGTTCGAATTGGACTCAGTCTGAGCTGTTGTCCAAAGTCTTCTGCAGCTGTATAGCCTTACAGCTATGAAGGCATTTTCTGGGCCTGGGTTGGAGCCCACCCTCACGCCCTGGCCACTGCCTCCTGATGGCCTGTGTGCATTCTCAGGCTGAAATGGGGACCCCTGTGGAGAGGGGCTAAGGAGTCCAGGTCTGTGTGCCAACCTCCCCAGGCCCCTGCAGGGAAGGAAGATTGTATGGTCCAGCCAGGGACCCCAGGCCATGGGTCTGATGCCAGATCTGCCAGCTGTAGTCACCCAGTAGGAGATGGCGCAACAGCCCTGGGGGACCCCACTGTCAGCACCAGAGTCCCTGGCTCCTTGGACCAGCATTCTGGGGCTCAAACCCCTGCTTGATGACTGTGTGACCCCGGCAGCATCCCGGGGTCTCGGCCTTCCCACCCTTAAAGCAAGAGGTTCAGACCAGATCAGTGGTTCTTGGTCGTTCATGGGTCCTGTGTGGTGTGGGGTAAGCAGGCCAGTTTCCAGGCGTCGATGCCATCAGTGGTCAGCCCTGGGGCTGTGACTCTTGGTGCCTGAGACTGAAACAGACACCCCATGACTTTCAGGAGATCATCCTGACGGGTAGGATCGTGATTGCAGGTTTGCTTAAAAAGAAATTGTTTATTTGGGCTGTTCTGATTCCTGCAAGCAGGAGCTCAGATGTGCCTGTGGCTCAGCTTAAGCCTGGCCACCCGGGCCCTGTCCTGTGGGTGTCCACGAAACAGGATGAATAGAATCTGGGTCCTCCACACCAAAAAGTCCAAAGCTCATATCTTAGACCAGTGGTTCTCAACTGGAGACAATTCTGCCCCCCGGGAGAAATTCGGCAATGTCTGGGCATACTTTTTGTTGTCATACCTCAGGGGATGCTGTGTGCTAAAAGCGTCTAGTGGGCAGAGGCCAGAGATGCTGCTGAACATCCTACCGGGCACAGACGGTCCCCACCACAGAGAACGATCCTGCCCTGAATGGCCATAGTGCAGCCACAGGAAGCCCCAGCTGAGACAGGCAGCTGAGTGCTCGGTGTTGGGCCCTTGCCTAGAAGGATGAGGTCCAAGTGGTGGCCTGGCTTTTGGTGGCCTTTGTGGCCTAACCCAGCCTCAGCCCTGGGCGCTGGGCACTCTGGCATCATGTGCTAGGTTAGTCCCACTGGTCGTGGCACTTGTAGAGGGTGGGCTTTATGCAGGGAACTCTGGAAGGCTCAGATCCAGCCTTGGGCATCCATCTTCTCCCCATGAGGGACTCAAGCAGGAAATCAAAAGACTCTTCATTCTGTGGTGGGTGGCACTGGGAAGGGCCCTCCCTCCTCCTCCCTCAAAGCTCAAACCTGGATCTTCCACCAGCAGCCATCAGTGCAGGGTGGAGGGCGGGGAGGGGGAGGGTCAAAGTGACCCTCATGGAAGGAGGAGGTAAAGGACTGCCCAGGGCACATTGCTTTTGCCCACCAGCAAACCCGGCTTAGCCAGGGTCCTGGAGTTGCCCCATCAGGGCGGTGCTGGTCGGTTGCCACAGGCGAGGAGTGATTGTATGTTGGGGTTCAGGGGGGGCCAGGAGCATCCTTCTCCAGACTCAGGTCCTTGGCTTTCCTACCAAGGAAGGGGTTCATGGACAAGCACAGACCAGGCCTCACCTGGACCCCAGATCCTCATCTGCAGAGATGGGGGCTCGCCCCTGCCTCAGCCTCACTCAGCACACCTGGCCCTCATCACCTCCTCTCTTGGCCGTCTGCCAGGCTCAGGCAGCCTGGAGTTTTGGTCAAGGTGCAGCTGGACGTGCTGGGCAGCCTGACCTCAGCTCTCCTGGTCCTGGAGAGGACTTTTGTTAGAGACACAGAGCGTTTGTTTTAACATAGAAAACGTGATGTGAGTTTGTCTACGAGGCAGTCCCGAGCCTCCCTGTCAAATGCCTCACCTCCTGGGTTCATGACCCTCACAGAGGTCAGAAGTCACGGTGAGCCTACACTTTTCATTCCCAGTGAACCCATGCTAGCTCCTGGTGTTACAGGATCTTTTGGGTGTCATTGTTTTAGCTGGAAACCTCTGTGACCAGTGGCGTCTTTGCCTGAGTTTTTGTCCTGCATCCAGGAAGAATGAGGTATGCAGACAAGTAGAGGGTAAGCAAGACAAAGAGGAGCTTTATTGAGTGTTAGAACAGCTCAGAGGAGACCCACAGTGGGTAGCTCCACTCTGTAGGCAGGTTGTCCCATCGAGTGTTCAGCTCTCAGCAGAGAGGAAGCCCCAGAGAGGGTAGTGGCTCTCTGCAGGCAGGTTATTCTGACATCTCCGCAGGTCTCTGAAGCTCTCAGCAGAGAGGGTAGCTCCTCTCTGCAGCTGATCAACTTGTCATCTGCTCAGCTCTGGCTGAGCCCAGGGTTTTTATGGGCCTCAGAGGGGAGAAAGTGCGTGCAGATTGGTCCATGGGTAGCCATGGGCAGGGCCAGAAAAGGCACCACAAATTCCCATTTAGTTTGGTGGGACTGGAAGCCCAGCCTCCAGCCCCTCCCTGGCCCTAAAGGTGGAGCCTCACTGGGGACCTGTCCCCTTCCTCCCAGGGATGTGCCTGCCTCTTGCTGCCATTCATGGCACCAGGGCTTGGCCCTGACTTTGCTTTGAGATCAAAGCAGGCACTGACAGCAGGGAAAAGCCAGGCAGTGGGAACAGGCACTTCCAAGCCTGCAAGGGCAGTGGGGGCCTTCCCAGGTCCCTGAGTGCAGAAATTCCTGAGTCTGCAGCTACAGTTTTGGTGGCTGCTGCTGTGCCTGGGAGGGTAGGGCTCTTGCCTGCTCCTGTCCCCACAAGAGCACAGGGATGCTCAGATCTGCAGCCACAATTTGGGCAGCTGTAGCCCCACCTAGGAGAGTGGGGCTCCAGCCTGTTCCATGGAGTGTGCGGCCCTGGCCATGCCTCCCTGCTGCAGTCTGCATGATGGCAGTGGCAGGCCATCTTGGAGCAGCCACTGCCATCACTGGTGCCCATCCCTTCCTTCTGCTTCCTGGGCTCCTGGATATCCCTTAGCTTCTGCCCTGAATTGGGTCAACCTCCTGGATTTCCCTTTTGGGGCTCCTCATTCTCCATCCAGAAATGCCAGAGCTCTGTCTGCCCTTCTCTGGATGAGGGGTCCTGGTGGGCACACACAGGCTCCTGCTGGAAATCATCTGATGCCTGCAGCCTCCTCCCCAGGTGGCCCCTGCTCCCCATCCCCAGTGGGGGCTCTGTCCCTCCTGGGAGGGACTGCTTCTCCCCTAGGAGCCCTCCACCTCCCTTGGCAAGGGCTGGGAACCCCCTAGGGGCTCAGGGTGTACACTGAGAGGACTTGGGGTGTGGACCTTCCCACGGAACTTTCTGCAGTTTACATGTTTGCCAGAAGTATCATTTGCCAATTGTGCTTGATCTCTGGAGCCACCTGGGTGTTGATTAAACATTCAGATTCCTAGCCCCTTCCCTGAGATATTTCAGAGAAGTGGGCCTGGGGTGATGCTAAAAATTGGCTGGTCAGGCAAGCTGGGGACACTCCATCCAGGGTCTACCTCTGGTGCCCCCCTCTCTCAAAATCTTCAATAGCTCCCCAGTGACCATAAGTAACGTCCTGCTCCTTAGCCTGGCACTGCAGCTGTCTGTGCGTGTGCCCTTGCCTCCCCCTTTCCTCTGCTCCATAACCTGCTGGGCCTCCAGGAGCCATTGCTCACAGGGCTCCATCATTTCAACTTCCGCTCCACCTGGGAGGGCGGGGCTCCAGCCTGTTCCATGGAGTGTGCGGCCCTGGCCATGCCTCCCTGCTGCAGTCTGCATGATGGCAGTGGCAGGCCATCTTGGAGCAGCCACTGCCGTCACTGGTGCTCACCCCTTCCTTCTGCTCCCTGGGCTCCTGGATATCCCTTAGCTTCTGCCCTGAATTGGGTCAAGCTCCTGGATTTGCCTTTTGGGGCTCCTCATTCTCCCTCCAGAAATGCCAGAGCTCTGTCTGCCCTTCTCTGGATGAGGGGTCCTGGTGGGCACACACAGGCTCCTGCTGGAAATCATCTGATGCCCGCAGCCTCCTCCCCAGGTGGCACGTGCTCCCCATCCCCAGTGGGGGCTCTGTCCCTCCTGGGAGGGACTGCTTCTCCCCTAGGAGCCCTCCACCTCCCTTGGCAAGGGCTGGGAACCCCCTAGGGGCTCAGGGTGTACACTGAGAGGACTTGGGGTGTGGACCTTCCCACGGAACTTTCTGCAGTTTACACGTTTGCCAGAAGTATCATTTGCCAATTGTGCTTGATCTCTGGAGCCACCTGGGTGTTGATTAAACATTCAGATTCCTAGCCCCTTCCCTGAGATATTTCAGAGAAGTGGGCCTGGGGTGATACTAAAAATTGGCTGGTCAGGCAAGCTGGGGACACTGCAACCAGGGTCTACCTCTGGTGCCCCCCTCTCTCAAGGTCTTCAATAGCTCCCCAGTGACCATAAGTAACGTCCTGCTCCTTAGCCTGGCACTCCGGCTGTCTGTGCGTGTGCTCTTGCCTCCCCCTTTCCTCTGCTCCATAACCTGCTGGGCCTCCAGGAGCCATTGCTCACAGGGCTCCATCATTTCAACTTCTGCGCCCCATCGCCACATGGCCAAGCCCTCCTGTGCTTGTTTTATAGTGTGTATATATTACTACAAACTGAGCGGCTTACAACCACATCTATTTATTAGCTCACAGTTCTGTACTTAAGAACTCCAGCCTGGCATGGATGCCTGCACTGCTCAGGGTCTCCCAAGGCTGCAATCAAGGCATCCCAGGGCTGGATCTTATCTGGAGGCTTTGGGAGGGATCCTCTTCCAAGCTCATTTGGTCTGTTGGTAGAATTCAGTTCCTTGTGGCTGTAGGACTGAGGTGCCCATTTCCTGGTCAGCTGTCAGCCAGGGGCCACTCTCAGCTCAGAGAGCTCCTGCATTCCTCACCTCAAGGCCCCTCCATCTCTGAAGCTAGTGATGGCAGGGCTTCTCATGCTTCACAGCCCTCTGAATGGCCCTTTGGCCACAAGTCAGTAAAAACTGCGCCTGGAAAGGGCTTGCGTGATGGGGCCAGGCTCACTGGGAAAAATCTCTTTTTGACAAACTCAAAGGCAACTGTATTAGTCAGGGTTCTCTAGAGGGACAGAGCGAATAGGATATATGTATTTAAGAAAGGTAGTTTATTACGGAGAATTGAGTCAGATGATCACAAGGTGAAGCCCCACGATAGGCCGTCTGCAAGTTGAGGAGCAAGAAAGCCAGTGGTGGATCAGTTGGAGTCTCAAAACCTCAAAAGTAGGGAAGCCAACAGTGCAGCCTTCAGTCTTCAGCCTGAGACCCCCTGGCAAACTGCTTGTGTAAGTTCAAGAGTCCAAAAGCCAAAGAACTTAGAGTCTGATCTTCAAGGGCAGGAAGCATCCAGCATGGGAGACAGATGAAGTCTGGAAGACTCAGCAAGTCAGCTTCTTCCACTTTCTTCTGCCTGCTTTTTCTAGCTGCACTGGCAGCCCATTAGATGGTGCCCATGCATACTGTGGGTGGGTCTTCCTGAGAGTGGGTGTTCCCCTCTGTCCACTGACTCAAATGTTAATCTCCTCTGGCAACATCCAGAAACAATACTTTGCATCCTTCAATCCAATCAGGTTGACACTTAACCATCACAGCAACTGATTAGCAACCTTAATTACATCTTTTGCCACGGACCACAACAAAACCATGGATGTCATCTTGGGATGGTTTAGGATTCTGTCCACCATACCTGATTCCATTCCAGGCCCCCTGCACCTGCCTTGGTCCTGCTGCAGTGTGCTCGGTGACATCATGGGCTCCTCATGACCTCATGTCCTCTTGCCATAGGACTGGGGATCCTGGCAGCAGATTGTGAACGCCCCATAGTCCCCACTCCAGGAGGCTGGGCTGTGGAAGGAGCTCAAGCTCTGAGCCTGACAAGCATGGGTTCAAATCCCAGCTCCACCAGCTGTGTGACTTCAAGCACTTCCTTCTCTACCTCAGTTTCCTCATCTGCACAATGAGTCCAGTAGCACCATTTCACAAGACTGTGCCAGGTGCAACAAACAAGCACCTGCTCCTTATCTAGAGGAACCAATACACGCTCAGTGTCACCCAAGCAGGAGTTGCTGGGGTTCAGGAGATGCTTGTCAGTCACACCAGTCATAAGATGCAAGAAGGTAGCCGGGGCAGGGCAGCAAGAATGGGGTGACACTGGACATGCTGAGTTGGGCTCAAAGTCAAGTTCAAAAAAGTCCAGGTCAGGTCTCTGCCCTCTCCAACCTGCAACAATGCTGGTTATGTATGCCAGCTGCTTCCTAGAAAATCATTCATTCATTCATTCAATAGCTGTTTGAGCACTGACTATATGCCAGGTTCTGTCTTACACCTTGAGGATAGAGCAGTAACCAAAGCAGGTGTTGCAATGACCCCTGTGGAGCTCATGCACTGGTGGGAGACAGACAGGAAAAAATAATGACATAGTGTCCTCAGTGTCACCAAGGGAACAGCAAGTGTTATGGTAGCAAATATCAGAGAGTGTGTTTGTGGGGAGGAGTGTGGGCCCCCTCTGATGTGGGACATTTAAGCTGAGGCTCCATAAAACCAGAGGAAGAGCCCTGTGCTAAAAGAGAGAGCACATACAAAAGTCCTGGGGCAGGAATCACCCTGGACTTGTTCAAGTAACAGAAGGAACAACATGGAGAATGGAGGGGAGACAAGAAGCGGGCTCATTTACATGATGAGACTGGGGAACAAGCGGGGGCCAGAAGATGCCATGCTGCAGGCCAGATCAGGACTTTGATTTTATTCAGAGAGCAATGGGGAGCCATAGAAGGTTTAAGCAGGGGAAGTGGCCTGATTTGGCTTGCATTTATTGAAGACGCCTCCGGCTGCCGGCTGGAATATGCACTGCCGAAGGTCAGGAGAGGACGCAGAGGAGCAGTTGGGGCCTATTTCATCTTCTGGGTGGACTCAGACCAGTAGGTAGCAGTGGTGGAGGTGGGAGGGTAGGAGCAGGATCTGTTTTGGAATGAGGGCCAAAGGCCTTGTGAGTGGATTCGGTGTGGGAAGTGGAAAGGATGAAGAAGCGAGGGCAGCTCCTCGAATTCCACCTTGAGAAACTGGCATGAGGGTTTTTAGTGGAGGAATCAAGCTTCCAACTCTGGTGACAGTGACACAAACACACCCTGCAGGCAGCCCCTGGGGAGGAGGCTGGGTTACATGTGCACTCACATGTGTGAGAGCTGGGCTCGGGCCCCAGGCCCTTATCTTGTGACCTCGGTGTCCTTACCTCCCCCTCCAGCCTGCCAGCCCCCAAAGGTGGGGACGTGTTTTCTCCACATCCCAGGACCTCACTCGAGACTGGAAAATCACGGGTGCTCAGGAATGCCCGTCCAGTGGGAGGACAAATGAACCCAGAGCACAAGGGTGCAGACAGGCCCTGCTTTGTAAGCTCACGAGGACTCAGGGGGATCCAGCAGCTGGGACAGTCCTGGCACAGCAGCTGTTCACTAAATGGGAGCTGTTATTATTATTTAAATCGCTTTTAATAGTCCCGTTCCCACATAAAACTCATCTCAGGGTGACCAGTCCAGAAGCCCCTTGCCAGGGCACCAGAGAAACTGTTTGTACCCAGGAAAATACTGAAGATGAAGTATCATTTGCCAATTGTGCTTGATCTCTGGAGCCACCTGGGTGTTGATTAAACATTCAGATTCCTAGCCGCTTCCCTGAGATATTTCAGAGAAGTGGGCCTGGGGTGATGCTAAAAATTGGCTGGTCAGGCAAGCTGGGGACACTCCATCCAGGGTCTACCTCTGGTGCCCCCCTGTCTCAAAATCTTCAATAGCTCCCCAGTGACCATAAGTAACATCTTGCTCCTTAGCCTGGCACTCCGGCTGTCTATGCATGTGCCCTTGCCTGCCCCTTTCCTCTGCTCCATAACCTGCTGGGCCTCCAGGAGCCATTGCTCACAGGGCTCCATCTTTTCAACTTCTGCGCCCCATCGCTCCATGGACAAGCCCTCCTGTGCTTGTTTTATAGTGTGTATATATTACTACAAACTGAGCGACTTACAACCACATCTATTTATTAGCTCACAGTTCTGTACTTAAGAACTCCAGCCTGGCGTGGATGCCTGCACTTCTCAGGGTCTCCCAAGGCTGCAATCACGGCATCCCAGGGCTGGATCTTATCTGGAGGCTTTGGGAGGGATCCTCTTCCAAGCTCATTTAGGCTTTTGGTAGAATTCAGTTCCTTGTGGCTGTAGGACTGAGGTGCCCATTTCCTGGTCAGCTGTCAGCCAGGGGCCACTCTCAGCTCAGAGAGCTCCTGCATTCCTCACCTCAAGGCCCCTCCTTCTCCGAAGCTAGTGATGGCAGGGCTTCTCATGCTTCACAGCCCTCTGAATGGCCCTGTGGCCACAAGTCAGTAAAAACTGTGCCTGGAAAGGGCTTGCGTGATGGGGCTAGGCTCACTGGGAAAAATCTCTTTTTGACAAACTCAAAGGCAACTGTATTAGTCAGGGTTCTCTAGAGGGACAGAACGAATAGGATATATGTATATAAGAAAGGTAGTTTATTAATGAGAATTGAGTCAGATGATCACAAGGTGAAGCCCCACGATAGGCCGTCTACAAGTTGAGGAGCAAGAAAGCCAGTGGTGGATCAGTTGGAGTCTCAAAACCTCAAAAGTAGGGAAGCCAACAGTGCAGCCTTCAGTCTCCAGCCCGAGACCCCCTGGCAAACTGCTTGTGTAAGTTCAAGAGTCCAAAAGCTGAAGAACTTAGAGTCTGATCTTCAAGGGCAGGAAGCATCCAGCACGGGAGATAGATGAAGGCTGGAAGACTCAGCAAGTCAGCTTCTTCCACTTTCTTCTGCCTGCTTTTTCTAGCTGCACTGGCAGCCCATTGGATGGTGCCATGCACACTGTGGGTGGGTCTTCCTGAGAGTGGGTGTTCCCCTCAGTCCACTGACTCAAATGTTAATCTCCTCTGGCAACACCCAGAAACAATACTTCGCATCCTTCAATCCAATCAGGTTGACACTTAACCATCACAGCAACTGATTAGCAATCTTAATTACATCTTTTGCCACGGACCACAACAAAACCATGGGTGTGATGTCTGTTCATACTCATGGTCCTGGGACTAGGGCAGGACATCTTGGGATGGTTTAGGATTCTGTCCACCATACCTTGATTCCCTTCCAGGCCCCCTGCACCTGCCTTGGTCCTGCTGCAGTGTGCTCAGTGACATCATGGGCTCCTCATGACCTCATGTCCTCTTGCCATAGGACTGGGGGTCCTGGCAGCAGATTGTGAACGCCCCATAGTCCCCACTCCAGGAGGCTGGGCCATGCAGTGGAAGGAGCTCAAGCTCTGAGCCTGACAAGCATGGGTTCAAATCCCAGCTCCACCAGCTGTGTGACTTCAAGCACTTCCTTCTCTACCTCAGTTTCCTCATCTGCACAATGAGTCCAGTAGCACCATTTCACAAGACTGTGCCAGGTGCAACAAACAAGCACCTGCTCCTTATCTAGAGGAACCAATACACACTCAGTGTCACCCAAGCAGGAGTTGCTGGGGTTCAGGAGATGCTTGTCAGTCACACCAGTCATAACATGCAAGAAAGCAGCCAGGGCAGGGCAGCAAGAATGGGGTGACACTGGACATGCTGAGTTGGGCTCAAAGTCAAGTTCAAAAAAGTCCAGGTCAGGTCTCTGCCCTCTCCAGCCTGTAACAATGCTGGTTATGTATGCCAGCTGCTTCCTAGAAAATCATTCATTCATTCATTCAATAGTTGTTTAATTGAGCACTGACTATATGCCAGGTTCTGTCTTACACCTTGGGGATAGAGCAGTAACCAAAACAGGTGTTGCAATGACCCCTGTGGAGTTCATGTACTGGTGGGAGACAGACAGGAAAAAATGACATAGTGTCCTCAGTGTCACCAAGGGAACAGCAAGTGTTATGGTAGCAAATATCAGAGATTGTGTTTGTGGGGAGGAGTGTGGGCCCCCTCTGATGTGGGACATTTAAACTGAGGCTGCATAAAACCAGAGGAAGAGCCCTGTGCTGAAAGAGAGAGCACATACAAAAGTCCTGGGGCAGGAACCACCTTGGACTTGTTCAAGTAACAGAAGGAACAACATGGAGAATGGAGAGGAGACAAGATGCGGGCTCATTTACATGATGAGACTGGGGAACAGGCAGGGGCCAGAAGATGCCATGCGCAGGCCAGATCAGGACTTTGATTTTATTCAGAGAGCAATGGGGAGCCATAGAAGGTTTAAGCAGGAGAAGTGGCCTGATTTGGCTTGCATTTATCGAAGACTCCTCCGGCTGCCAGCTGGAAGATGCACTGCAGAAGGTCAGGAGAGGACGCAGAGGAGCAGTTGGGGCCTATTTCATCTTCTGGGTGGACTCAGACCAGTAGGTAGCAGTGGTGGAGGTGGGAGGGTAGGAGCAGGATCTGTTTTGGAATGAGGGCCAAAGGCCTTGTGAGTGGATTCGGTGTGGGAAGCGGAAAGGATGAAGAAGTGAGGGCAGCTCCTCGAATTCCACCTTGAGAAACTGGCATGAGGCTTTGTAGTGGAGGAATCAAGCTTCCAACTCTGGTGACAGTGACACAAACACACCCTGCAGGCAGCCCCTGGGGAGGAGGTTGGGTTACATGTGCACTCACAGGTGCGAGTGCTGGGCTCGGGCCCCAGGCCCTTATCTTGTGACCTCGGTGTCCTTACCTCCCCCTCCAGCCTGCCAGCCCCCAAAGGTGGGGACGTGTTCTCTCCACATCCCAGGACCTCACTCCAGACTGGAACATCACGGGTGCTCAGGAATGCCTGTCCAGTGGGAGGACAAATGAACTCAGAGCACGAGGGTGCGGACAGGCCCTGCTTTGTAAGCTCACGAGGACTCGGGGGGTCCAGCAGCTGGGACAGGCCTGGCACAGCAGCTGTTCACTAAATGGGAGCTGTTACTATTATTTAAATCGCTTTTAATAGTCCCGTTCCCACACAAAACACATCCCAGTGTGACCAGTCCAGAAGCCCCTTGCCAGGGCACCAGAAAAACTGTTTGTACCCAGGAAAATACTGAAGATGAAGTCATCTTTCCTTTTATAATCTTAGATCTAGGGTGACCGACCATCCCTGTTCTCCCAGTACTGAGGGTTCCTGAGATGTGGAACTTCTAGTGCTAAAACTGGGAACATCTCAGGCAAACCACACTCAGAGCTGATTCCATCATTACAGCCCACACTGGTCCACATGGAGCAGAGTGAAGGTAGGAGGGTGTGCTGTCTCCTCCCACAGCAAATCCATCCATCCATCCATCCTCCCAGTATTACACATATTCATCCATCCATCTTTCACTCTCACCAAACCCTCACCCCTGTTCTAGATGCTGGGAACATGGGGATAAGTCAGATGTGGCACTGGCCTTAAGATGTCTAGCCTGGAAGACATAGAGGAGGACCCTCGCCAAGGGCCAATGTGGTGTCATGGGCACATGGGCTGTCTAAATTGGAAACCTGACCCTGTTGCTCCCCTGTATGGAACCAGTTCATGGCTCACACCGTGCTCAAGGTCCAGCCCAGGATCCTTGGGTGGGCGACCAAGGCTCTGCCTCCACTCCAGCCACACGGAACTTGTCTCTCCCCACAGGGGCCATGCTCTTCCGGATCTCAGCTTCTTGCAGGTCACCTCTGCCAGAAACCCTCCATGTTCAGAGAAGGCAGACCCAATAGAGGCAGCTGCTTAAAAAGGAGTCCGGAGTCCTTGCTGCCCAGAGAAAAGAAAGAGGCCCCAGGGCGCCTGTGAGTCCACCATGGGCCTGGCGGAGGGAGGTGTGGTGGGCTTCTCCCCTACACTCCTGTACTTCAAGGAGACCTGGGCAGGGCACATGGATGCCTGCCCCAACACCCTATTAGGGACTGGTCCTGCTTATGGCCACCCCACAGTCAGCTCCTCTCAGCCTTCTCTGGGAACTGTGGGGCTGGTGGAGGGAGGTGGTCTGGCAGTGGGATCAGGCACCTGGCTTGTCCTGCTGGGCCACACCCTAAGCTCTGCCTGGCACAGGACTGTAGGGTCAGGACATAGAACATGCACTGATTGAATGCCCGTGTGCGCTGGGCACTGTACTCGTTTTTAGGTTAATCGGTTTTTTTTGTTTTTTTTGAGACAGAGTTTTGCTCTTGTTGCCCAGGCTGGAGTGCAATGGCGTGATCTCAGCTCACCGCAACCTCCGCCTCCCAGGTTCAAGTGATTCTCCTGCCTCAGCCTCCCAAGTAGCTAGGATTACAGGCATGTGCCACCACACCCAGCTAATTTTGTATTTTTAGTAGAGACTGGTCTCTACTAAAGACCATGTTTGTCAGGCTGGTCTTGAACTCCCGACCTCAGGTGATCTGCCCGCCTCGGCTTCCCAAAGTGCTGGGATTACAGGCATGAGCCACCCTGCCTGGCCAGGTTAATCATTTTTTTTCTTTTTTTTGAGATGGAGTCTTGCTCTGTCGCCCAGGCTGGAGTGCAGTGGCTCGATCTCGGCTCACTGCAAGCTCCGCCTCCCGGGTTCACGCCATTCTCCTGCCTCAGACTTCCGAGTAGCTGGGACTACAGGTGTCTGCCACCACGCCCGGCTAATATTTTGTATTTTTAGTAGCGACGGGGTTTCACCGTGTTAGCCAGGATGGTCTCGCACTCCTGACCTCGTGATCCGCCTGCCTGGGCCTCCCAAAGTGTTGGGATTACAGGCGTGAGCCCCTGTGCCCGGCAGGTCAATCATTTTTGAGTTAACTCATTCCCCTGACAGAAGAACCCCATGGAGTGTGGGCTCATGATTACTATGCCCGGGCTGGGGACATTGACAGTTCTACCTGTGGTCACACACAAACATACACCACACACAACACACACCACACACAAACACACACACCACACACATGCACACATCACACACATGCACACACACCATACACACCACACACAACACATACACAGCACACAAACTTACAACACACAAACACATCACACAACACACACAAACACACACCACATACGTACACACACATACAACACACAACACACAAACACACACCACACACAACACACACAACACAGAAACACACAGCACACACAGGTAAGAAGTAGCTGAGTTCCATGGAGCCCAAAGGTGACCATCAGGGCCCCAGGGTGTCCTGACTTTGGAGACATCAGGCCTTGACAGGTCTCCATGCTGACTGGGAACCAGAGAGGCTTCCACTCCCAGCAGAAGCACAGGCTCCACCTCCGCCCACTCAATCACCCCCTACCCACAACAGGCGTGGGGACCCTTGGGCCTGGATCCCGGCCACCCTCACATTCGAGATGATCAAGGCCATGATCCCATATGGGGGGACAGTAGCCTGCCTGTGGTCATGCAGACCTCTGAGGCCTGGGACCAGCCTTCGGAGCCCCAGCTGGGTGGAGGCTCAGACACAGCCGCCCTGTTGCCCTGGGGACTCATGCTGCCTGTGTGTGGTGTGTGTGTGGTGTGGTATGGGTGCATGGTGTATGAATGTGACGTGTGTGCGTTGTGTTGTGTGTGTGGTGTTCGCGTGTTGTGTGTGTGGTGTGTTGTGTGCGTATTTGTGTTGTGTATGTGTGGTGTGTCTGTATGGTGTGTGTGCTGTGTATGTGTTGTGGGTGGTGTGTTATGTGTGTTGTGTGCGTATGTTTATGTGTGTTATGTCTAATGTGTGTGTGATGTTATGTGCGTTGTGTGAGTTGTTTTCTGTGTTTGTGATGTGTGTGGTGTGTGTTGTGTGTGTGTTTGTGCATGGTGTGTTGTGTATTGCATTGCATGTGTCTGTTGTGTGTGGTGTATGTGTGTTGTGTTGTGTGTATTGTGTTTTGTATGTGTTGTGTGTGTTGTGTGTGCGTTATATGGTGGCTGTGTGTTGTGGGTTGTGTTTGTGTATTGTGTGTGTTTGTGTGCTGTGTGTAGTGTGTGGTGTGTGTGTTGCGTTTGTGTGGTGTGTCGAGTGTTGTGTGTTTGTGTGATTTCTGGTGTGTGCTGTGTGTGTGGTAAGTGTGGTGTTTGTGTGGTGTATGTTCTGGGTTGTGTGTGTTATGCGTGTTGTGTGTGTTGCATGTGGTGTGTGTGTTGTGTGTGGTGTGTGATCTGTGTATTGTTTGTGGTGTGTGTTTGTGTGTTGTATGTTTCTGTGTTGTGTTGTGTGTGTTGTTTGTATGGTGTATGTTTGTGCGTTGTGTGTGCTGTGTTTCTGTGTTGTTTGTGTTGTATGTTTGTGTATTGTATGTGTGTTGTGTATGTGTTGTGTGGTGTATGTGTATTGTGTGTGTGGTGTGTTGTGCTTGTGTTATGTGTGGTGTGTCTGTATGATGTGTGTGTTGTGTATGTGTTGTGTGTGGTGTGTTATGTGTGTTGTTTGTGTAGTGTTTGTGTGGTGTGATGTGTTTGTGTGTTTTGTGTGATGTGTGTGATGTGTTATGTGCATGGTGTGGTGTGTGTGTTGTGTTGGGTGGTGTATGTGTGTTGTGCTTGTGGTGAGTGGTGTATGTGTGTTGTGTGCTGCGTGTGTTGTCTTGTGTGCGTGTGTATTGTGTGTGGTATGTGTTGTGTTTTTATGTGGTGGGTGTGTTGTGTGTCTGTGATGTGTGTGTTGTGTGTGGTGTGTGTGGCATATGTGTGTTGTGTGGTGTGTGTGGTGCGTTTGTGATGTGGTGTTGTGTTTGTGTGTGGTGTGTGTGGGGTGTTTGTGTGTGGCATATGTTTGTGTGTTGTGTGTGTTGTTTTTGGTTTGTGTTGTATTTGTGTGTGGTGTGTGTGGTGTGTGCGTGTGTATGTTGTGTATGTGCTTGTGTGTAGTATATGAGTGCTGTTTGTGGTGTTTGTGTGTTGTGTGTGATGTGTGTGCATGTGTGTGGTGTTTGTGTGGTGTGCGTAATGTGTGTGCACGTGTGTAGTGTGTGCTGTATGTTTGTGTGTTGTGTGTGGTGTCTTTGTATGTGTGGTGTGTGTATGGTGTGTGTGGTGTGTGGTGTGTTTTTGTGTGGAGTGTGTTGTGTGTGGTGTATGTGTGTTTTGTGTGGTGTGTTGCGTGTGTGTTGTGTGTTTTTGTGTGGAGTGTGTTGTGTGTGGTGTATGTGTGTTTTGTGTGGTGTGTTGCGTGTGTGTTGTGTGTTTTTGTGTGGAGTGTGTTGTGTGTGGTGTATGTGTGTTTTGTGTGGTGTGTTGCGGGTGTGCGTGTGTGTTGTGTGTGCGTGTGTGTGGTGTGTGTGGTGTGTGTGGTATGTGTTGTTTGTGTGTGGTGTATGTGTGTTGTTTGTGTGTGGTGTATGTGTGTTGTGTGTGGTGTATGTGTGTTGTTTGTGTGTGGTGTATGTGTGTTGTGTGTGGTGCATGTGTGTTGTTTGTGTGTGGTGTATGTGTGTTGTTTGTGTGTGGTGTATGTGTGTTGTGTGTGGTGTATGTGTGTTGTTTGTGTGTGGTGTATTTGTGTTGTTTATGTGTGGTGTATGTGTGCTGTGTGCGCGTGGGCTGTGAGCTCCTCCCGTCCCACATTTCCCCAACCTTGGAGCCATTCAAAGACCTTCGGAGACCACGAGGGAGAAACCGGACCCCGTGGTGGGAGCGACTCGCTGGGGTGGGAGTGACTCGCTGGGGTGGGAGCAGCCCGGACCCCGCTCAGCCCCGCCCTTCTCCGGGCCCTTCTCCGAGCGCCGCCGCTCCCCGCGGCCGACAGGGGACAGAACCACGCCGCGGTCCCTCTGCGCTCCGAGGCGCGGCTCCGTCTCCCGCTCTCCCGGGGAAACCGAGGCACTGAGACGCAGCCGAGGCTGCGAGACGCACCTGGGCATCCCGCCCACTGGCCGTAACCCCCTCCTCTCCCGGATGAACCCCGCCCAGCTGGTCCCAGAGCCGACCCCACCTCGGGCCGGAAGAAGATCGGGTGGAGGTTGGCGCGGCTGGGTCAGGGGTCAAGCGCCCAGACCCGCAGCAGGAAGGCCGCCGGTGCAGTCCATGTGGTTCCAGTTCTGCCACAGCCCGATAGCTCCTGGCGATCCGCCCCATTAAAGGGCGCCGAGCCTGAGGCTGGCGGCAGTGGGGACGGGGTCCCGGGCTCCGGGAAGGGATGGGGTTCCTGCCTCATGGCCCCGGGGCCCGGCGTGGCTCCGCCGCCCGACACCTCCAGCCCCTGCGCGCCTGAGTCCCAGCGCCCTCAGTGCCGCCGCCGGGTGGCAGCATCCGCCCGCGCCCGAGCCGCGCCCGCGCCCGCCACTGGTTGCGAGGGCCAGGCCAGACCCTCCTGCTCCCCACGTCCAGCTTCCAGGCCGTGAAATGGGGGTGGCTGCCCTAGAGTGGGGCTCTGGGGAGCAGGGGCCACCCAGGGGTGGAGCTGCTATTGCCATTTCACTTCTTCCTGTGCCTCGGTTCCCCTGTCTGTACTGATCGCCAACGTCCCTTTTATCTGGGAACCCTCCCTATCGGCGCACCGGGCTCGGCGGCACCGGGGGCCTCAGATCGAGGGGCCCAGGAATGAACTGCACCGGGGTCGTGGCAAAGGTTCAGGGATTTGGAGGGATTAAGAAGGGATCGGGGCAGGGGGTCTGGCGGGACTGCGGGGATCAGGGGAGGCAGGCTCTGAGCTCGAGGTCCCTACCCAGGCTTGGCCAGGTGGGAGAGGGCAGCCGGATGCACACACAGACTCTCGCCTTGGTGGCCGCAGTCCCTGCTGGTCCTCGGGGACTGAGCTCTTCCCTGTCCCGTCCGCCTGCAGCACCGGGAGCCATCCAGGGCTGAGAAAGCACAGAGCAGGCAGGGAGCCTGGCCTGGACAGCGATCTGGCTGTGGGTCTGGGTCCTGACCCTGAGGACAGACCAGGCTTGGCGCAGCAGGGTCTGCGGGACTCTGGCGCTCGTTCGCTCTGGGCTGAATCAGGCTAGATGGGCTTTGGGTGTGCGCGGCACCGAGTCAATCTGACTTCGGGCTCTCCTCAGGGAAACTGAACACAGCTGGGCGCTGCAGAGGAGGCCACGAAAACCATGGCGCAGGGCCAGGGACTCTGGTTGCCAGGAGCCTTCCCCAGTGCCGGGGAAGCCCCTCAACCTCCTTCCACAGGCCTCCATCACGGCCCTTGGCCAATGGGTTCTGCAGGAGGTCACGCATGCCATCTCCCTGCATGTGGCCAGGTTAGCCCGTCTGTCATCTTTCAGGTCCCAAAGCTGGGCTAGCGCAGGTGGCAGCAGTGCTGGGACCTGGGGTTGTGGGAATCTCCCATTGAGGTTTGCTGCAGTGGCAGCGATGCCTGGACTAAAAGGATGGCCCCAGAGTACCCCATGAGGATAATTTTTGGGGGTCAGGAAAGTGCACTCGGAGAGGCAATGGGAGTGGGTGGTCTCTCCCTCCCCCACCGGAAACTGAAAGCCAAGTGGCCACCGCGACCTGTACCAGTAGTTTCCCGCCCCTACCCCCGCGTGCGCGGAGGAGCGCAAGTGTCTCTTCCGAGCCGCACCCTCCCTGCACCCCCACCACCCGTCACCCAAGCCCTCTTCCCCCGCTTAGTCCCCGGAGGGCAATCGGAAGGGAGCTGGCCTGGGGAAGGGGTCCGGGGAGTAGATGCGTTTGTGTGTCACGGGGGAGGGAGGAGAAAAAGGAGGGGAGAGCCAGGGAGCGAGGGAGAGAGAGCGCGGCGAGCGAGGAGGGCGGGCGGGAGGCGGATCCTCCTACCTGGGGCGCGCTCGCTCGCTCGCTCACGGCTAGCTTGCCAGGGCCGCGAGTCACCTGGGGAGGCCGACAAGTGCGGACACACTGGCCGCCGCGGCGCTCGGCGAGGCGCGCACGGCCTCAGGCGGCTGCGCCTAGTGCAGGCTGCACTCCCCGCGCTTGCATGGGCCCACGGTCGCTCAACCGGGCTTCGAAGTCGCGGCCCCCAGCCTGGGTCAATTTCCCGAGCTCACGCTGTGGCGGCGGCGGCGGCATCCCGGGCTCACCATGGTGGCAGCGCGCGCCCGGCTGAGCGCAGTCTGCC
>CM038533.1:30256710-30369034 GCA_021498465.1 Hylobates pileatus
ATTTTAGTTATTTCTAGCCTTCTGCTAGCTTTTGAATGTGTTTGCTCTTGCTTTTCTAGTTCTTTTAATTGTGATGTTAGGGTGTCAATTTTGGATCTTTACTGTTTTCTCTTGTGGGCATTTAGTGCTATAAATTTCCCTCTACACACTGCTTTGAATGTGTCCCAGAGAGTCTGGTAGGTTGTGTCTTTGTTCTCGTTGGTTTCAAAGAACATCTTTATTTCTGTCTTCATTTCATTATGTACCCAATAGTCATTCAGGAGCAGGTTGTTCAGTTTCCATGTAGTTGAGCGGTTTTGAGTGAGTTTCTTAATCCTGAGTTCTAGTTTGATTGCACTGTGGTCTGAGAGACAGTTTGTTATAATGTCTGTTCTTTTACATTTGCTGAGGAGAGCTTTACTTCCAACTATGTGGTCAGTTTTGGAATAGGTGTGGTGTGGTGCTGAAAAAAATGTATATTCTGTTGATTTGGGTTAGAGAGTTCTGTAGATGTCTATTAGGTCCACTTTGTGTAGAACTGAGTTCAATTCCTGGATATCCTTGTTAACTTTCTGTCTAGATGATCTGTCTAATATTGACAGTGGGGTGTTAAAATCTCCCATTATTATTGTGTGGGAGTTTAAGTCCCTTTGTAGGTCACTCAGGACTTGCTTTATGAATCTGGGTGCTCCTGTGTTGGGTGCATATATATTTAGGATAGTTAGCTCTTCTTGTTGAATTGATCCCTTTACCATTATGTAATGTCCTTCTTTGTCTCTTTTGATCTTTGTTGGTTTAAAGTCTATTTTGTCAGAGACTAGGATTGCAACCCCTGCCTTTTTTTGTTTTCCATTTGCTTGATAGATCTTCCTCCATCCCTTTATTTTGAGTCTATGTGTGTCTCTGCACGTGAGATGGGTTTCCTGAATACAGCACACTGATGGGTCCTGACTCCTTATCCAGTTTGCCAGTCTGTGTCTTTTAATTGGAGCATTTAGCCCATTTACATTTAACGTTAATATTGTTATGTGTGAATCTGATCCTGTCGTTGTGATGTTAGTTGTTTATTTTGCTGATTAGTTGATGCAGTTTCTTCCTAGCCTCGATGGTCTTTACAATTTGGCATGTTTTTGCAGTGGCTGGTACTGGTTGTTCCTTTCCATGTTTAGTGCTTCCTTCAGGAGCTCTTTTAGGGCAGGCCTGGTGGTGACAAAATCACTCAGTGTTTGCTTGTCTGTAAAGTATTTTATTTCTCCTTCACTTATGAAGCTTAGTTTGGCTGGATAGGAAATTCTGGGTTGAAAATTCTTTTCTTTAAGAATTTTGAATATCGGTCCCCACTCTCTTCTGGCTTGTAGAGTTTCTGCTGAGAGATCAGCTGTTAGTCTGATGGGCTTCCCTTTGTGGGTAACCCGACCTTTCTTTCTGGCTGCCCTTAACATTTTTTCCTTCATTTCAACTTTGGTGAATCTGACAATTATGTGTCTTGGAGTTGCTCTTCTCGAGGAGTATCTTTGTGGCGTTCTCTGTATTTCCTGAATCTGAATGTTGGCCTGCCTTGCTAGATTGGGGAAGTTCTCCTGGATAATATCTTGCAGAGTGTTTTCCAACTTGGTTCCATAATCCCCGTCATTTTCAGGTACACCAATCAGACGTAGGTTTGGTCGTTTCACGTAGTCCCAAATTTCTTGGAGGTTTGTTCATTTCATTTTAATCTTTTTTCTCTAGACTTCCCTTCTCGCTTCATATCATTCATTTCATCTTCCATCTGCGATACAGTTTCTTCCAGTTGATCGCATCTGCTACTGAGGCTTCTGCAATCTGCACGTAGTTCTCGAAACTTGGCTTTCAGCTCCTCCATCTCCTTTAAGCCCTTCTCTTGATGGAGAAGTTCTTAAACACTCTTTCTGTGGAAACTGCAAGTGCACATTTGTAGGGCTTAGGGGCCTATAGTGGAAAAAGTAATGTCTTCAAATAAAAACTACACAGAAGCATTCTGTGAAACTTGTTTCTCTTCTGTGGATTCTACTAACAGAGTTGAAACTTACTTTTCATTGAGCAGTTCTGAAACACTCTTTCTGTAGAAACTGCAAGCGGACTTTCGGAGCGCTAAGGGGCCTAGGGTGGAAAAAGGAATATCTTGAAATAAAAACTACACAGAAGCATTCTGTGAGAAAACTTTCTGTTCTGTGCATTCAACACAGAGTTGAACCTTACTTTTGGTACAGCAGTTCTGAAACTCTCTTTCTGTAGAAACTGCAAGTGGACATGCGGAGCGCAAAGGGGCCTATAGTGGAAAAAGGAATATCTTCAAATAAAAACTACACAGAAGAATTCTGCGAGACTTCTTTTTGATCTGTGCATTCGACTAGCAGAGTTGAACGTTACTTTTGATTGAGCAGTTCTGAAACACTCTTTCTGTAGAAACTGCAAGTGGACATTCAGAGCGCTAAGGGCCCTATAGTGGAAAAAGGAATATCTTCAAATAAAAACTACACAGAAGCATTCTGTGAGAAAACTTTCTGTTCTGTGCATTCAACACAGAGTTGAACCTTACTTTTGGTACAGCAGTTCTGAAACTCTCTTTCTGTAGAAACTGCAAGTGGACATGCGGAGCGCAAAGGGGCCTATAGTGGAAAAAGGAATATCTTCAAATAAAAACTACACAGAAGCATTCTGTGAAATTTCTTTCTGTTCTATGAATTTAACTAACAGAGTTGAAACTTACTCTTGATTGAGCAGTTCGGAAACACTCTTTCTGTAGAAATTGCAAGTGGACCTTCAGAGCGCTAAGGGGCCTAGAGTGGAAAAAGGGTTATCTTCAAATAAAAACTACAAAGAAGCATTCTGTGAGACAACTTTCTGTTCTGCGCATTCAACTAACAGAGTTGAACCTTACTTTGGTAGAGCAGTTCTGAAACTCTCTTTCTGTAGAAACTGCAGGTGGACATGCGGAGCGCAAAGTGGCCTATAGTGGAAAAAGGAATATCTTCAAATAAAAACTACACAGAAGCATTCTGTGAAATTTCTTTCTCTTCTATGCATTCATCTAACAGAGTTGAACCTTACTTGTTATTCAGCAGTTCTGAAACACTCTTTCTGTAGAAATTGCAAGTGGACATACCGAGTGCTAAGGGACCTATAGTGGAGAAAAGAATATCTTCAAATAAAAAAAACACAGAAGCATTCTATGAAACTCCCTTCTGGTCTGTGTATTCAACTAACAGAGTTGAACATTATTTTTGATTCAGCAGTTCTGAAACACTCTTTCTGTAAAAACTGCAAGTGGATATACCGAGCGCTAAGGGGTCTATACTGGAAAAAGATCTATCTTAAAATAAAACTACACAGCAGCATTCGGTGAAACTTGTTTCTATTCTGTGCATTCAACTAACAGAGTTGAATTTCACTTGTGATGGAGAAGTTCTGAAACGCTCTTTCTGTGGAAACTGCAAGTGGACATTCAGAGGGAGAAGGGGCCTATAGTGGAAAAAGGAATGTCTTCAAATAAAAACTACACAGAAGCATTCTGTGAAACTACTACCTTTTCTGTGCATTCTACTAACAGAGTTGAACCTTACTTTTGATTGAGCAGTTCTGACACACTCCTTCTGTAGAAACTGCAAGTTGACATACGGAGTGCTAAGGGACCTACAGTGGAAAAAAGAATATGTTCAAATAAAAACTACACAGAAGCATTCTGTGAAACTGCGTTCTGTTATGTGCATTCAACTAAAAGACTTTAACCTTACTTTTGATTGAGCAGTTCTGAAACTCTCTTTCTGTATAAACTGCAAGTGGACTTTCAGAGCACTAAGAAGCCTATTGTGGAAAAAGGAATATCTTCAAATAAAAACTACACAGAAGATTTCTGTTAAACTTCTTTCTGCTCTGTGCATTCAACCAACAGAGATGAAACTTACTTTGGATTCAGCAGTTCTGAAACACTCTTTCTTTACAAACTGCTATTGGACATTCTGAGCGCTAAGGGGCCTGTAGTGCCAAAAAGAATATCTTCAAAAAAAACTACGCAGAAGCATTCTGTGAAACTTCTTTCTCTTCTGTGCAATCAACTAACAGAGTTGAACCTTGTTTTTGATTGAGCAGTTCTGAAACACTCTTTCTGTGGAAATTGCAAGTGGACATACAGAGTGCTAAGGGGTCTATACTGGAAAAAGAACTATCTTAAAATAAAAACTACACAGAAGCATTCTGTGAAACATCTATCTCTTCTATACATTCAACTAACAGAGTTGAACCTTACTTTTGATTGAGCAGTTCTGAAACACTCTTTCTGTAGAAATTGCAAGTGGACATACGGAGTGCTAAGGGACATATAGTGGAAAAAGGAATATCTTCAAATAAAAACTACACAGAAGCATTCTGTGAAACTCCTTTCTGTTCTGTGCATTCAACTAACAGAGTTGAACCTTACTTTTGATAGAGCAGTTCTGAAACACTCTTTCTGTAGAAACTGCAAGTGGATACTCGGAGCGCTAAGAGGCCTATAGTGGAAAAGGGAATATCTTCATATAAAAACTACACAGAAGCATTCTGTGAAACTCCTTTATGTTCTGTGCGTTCAACTAACAGAGTTGAACCTTATTTGTGATTGAGCAGTCCTGAAACACTCTTTCTGTAGAAACTGCAAGTGGACACTCGGAGCGCTAATGGGCCTATAGGAGAAAAAGGAATACCTTCAAATAAAAACTACACAGAAGCATTCTGTGAAACTTCTTTCTGTTCTGTGCATTCAACTAACAGAGTTGAAACTTACTTTTGGTAGAGCAGTTCTGAAACACTCTTTCTGTAGAAACTGCAAGTGGACATGCGGAGCGCAAAGGGGCCTATAGTGGAAACAGGAGTATCTTCAAATAAAAACTACACAGAAGCATTCTGTGAAATTTCTTTCTGTTCTATGCATTCAACTAACAGAGTTGAACATTACTTGTTATTCAGCAGTTCTGAAACACTCTGTAGAAATTGCAAGTGGACATACGGAGTGCTAAGGGACCTATAGTGGAAAAAATAATATCTTCAAATAAAAACCACGCAGAAGCATTCAATGAAACTCCTTTCTGATCTGTGAATTCAACTAACAGAGTTGAACATTATTTTTGATTCAGCAGTTCTGAAACACTCTTTCTGTAAAAACTGCAAGTGGATATACCGAGCGCTAAGGGGTCTATACAGGAAAAAGTTCTTTCTTAAAATAAAACTACACAGCAGCATTCTGTGAAACTTCTTTCTGTTCTTTGCATTTAACTAACAGAGTTGAACTTCACTTTTGATGGAGAAGTTCTGAAACGCTCTTTCTGTGGAAACTGCAAGTGGACATTCGGAGGGCTAAGGGGCATATACTGGAAAAAGGAATGTCTTCAAATAAAAACTACACAGAAGCATTCTGTGAAACTACTTTCTTTTCGGTGCATTTTACAAAGAGAGTTGAACCTTACTTTTGATTGAGCAGTTCTGAAACACTCTTTCTGTTGAAACTGCAAGTTGACATTCGGAGTGCTAAGGGACCTACAGTGGAAAAAGGAATATCTTCAAATGAAAACTACACAGAAGCATTCTGTGAAACTGCGTTCTGTTATGTGCATTCAACTAACAGAGTTCAACCTTACTTTTGATTGAGCATTTCTTAAAATCTCTTTCTGTATAAACTGCAAGTGGACCGTCAGAGAACTAAGAAGCCTATTGTGGAAAAAGGAATATCTTCAAATAAAAACTACACAGAAGTTTCTGTTGAACGTCTTTCTGTTCTGTGCATTCAACTAACAGAGTTGAAACTTACTTTGAGCAGTTTTGAAACACTCTTGCTCTAGAAACTGCAAGTGGATATTCCGAGCGCAATGAGGCCTATCGTGAAAAACGGAATACCATCAAATAAAAACGACACAGAAGCATTCTGTGAAACTTCTTTCCGTTCTGTGCATTCAACTAACAGAGTTGAACCTTACTTTTGATTGAGCAGTTCTGAAACACTCTTTCTGTAGAAATTGCAAGTGGACATACAGAGTGCAAAGGGACCTATAGTGGAAAAAGGAATATCTTCAAATAAAAACTACACAGAAGCATTCTGTGAAACTCCTTTCGGATCTGTGAATTCATCTAACAGAGTTGAACATTATTTTTGATGGAGCAGCTCTGAAACAATCTTTCTGTAAAAACTGCAAATGGACATTCCAAGGGCTAAGGTGTCTATACTGGAAAAAGGAATATCTTAAAATAAAAACTACACAGAAACATTCTGTGAAACTTCTTCCTGTTCTGTCCATTCAACTAACAGAGATGAACTTCACTTCTGATGGAGAAGTTCTGAAACACTGTTTCTGTGGAAACTGCAAGTGGACATTCGGAGGGCTAAGGGGCCTATGGTGGAAAAAGGAATGTCTTCAAATAAAAACTACAAAGAAGCATTCTGTGAAACTTCTTTCTCTTCTGTGCGTCCTACTAACAGAGTTGAACCTTACTTTTGATTGAGTAGGTCTGAAACACTCTTTCTGTTGAAACTCCATGTGGACATCCTGAGCGCTAAGGGGCCTAGGGTGGAAAAAGGAATATCTTCAAATAAAAACTACACAGAAGCATTCTGTGAGACAACTTTCTGTTCTGTGCATTCAACTAACAGAATTTAAGCTTTCTTTTAATTGAGCAGTTCTGAAACTCTCTTTCTGTAAAATCTGCAATTGGACATCCAGAGCGCTAAGAAGTGTATAGTGGAAAAAGTTATATCTTCAAATAAAAACTACACAGAAGAATTCTGTTAAATTGCTTTCTGTTCTATGCATTCAACTAACGGAGTTGAAACTTACTTTTGATTGAGCAGTTCTGAAACACTCTTTCTGTAGAAATTGCAAGTGGACTTTCGGAGCGCTAAGGGGCCTAGAGTGGAAAAAGGAATATCTTCAAATAAAAACTACACAGAAGCATTCTGTGGAATCCTTTCTGTTCTGTGCATTCAACTAACAGAGTTGAACTTCATTTTGATGGAGAAGTTCTGAAACACTGTTTCTGTGGAAACTGCAAGTGGACTTTCTGAGGGCTAAGGGGCCTATAGTGGAAAAAGGAATGTCTTCAAATGAACCCTACACAGAAGCATTCTGTGAAACTTCTTTCTCTTCTGTGCATTCTACTAACAGAGTTGAACCTTACTTTTGATTGAGCAGGTCTGAAACACTCTTTCTGTAGAAACTGCAAGCGGACTTTCGGAGCGCTAAGGGGCCTAGGGTGGAAAAAGGAATATCTTCAAATAAAAACTACACAGAAGCATTCTGTGAGACAACTTTCTGTTCTGTGCATTCAACTAACAGAGTTGAACCTTACTTTTGGTAGAGCAGTTCTGAAACTCTCTTTCTGTAGAAACTGCAAGTGGACATGCGGAGCGCAAAGGGGCCTTTACTGAAAACAGGAGTATCTTCAAATAAAAACTACACAGAAGCATTCTGTGAAATTTCTTTCTGTTCTATGCCTTCAACTATCAGAGTTGAAACTTTCTTTTGATTGAGCAGTTGTGAAACACTCTTTCTGTAGAAATTGCAAGTGGAACTTCGGAGCGCTATGGGGCCTAGAGTGGAAAAAGAAATAATTTCAAATAAAAACTACACGGAATCATTCTGTGAAACTCCTTTCTGTTCTATGCATTCAACTAACAGAGTTGAAATTCACTATTGATTGGGAAGTTCTGAAACACTCGTTCAGTGGAAACTGCAGGTGGACATTCGGATGGCTAAAGGGCTTATAATGGAAAAAGGAATATCTTCATATAAAAACTACACAGAAGCATTCTGTGAAACTTCTCTCTCTTCTGTGCATTCAACTAACAGAGTTGAACCTTACTTTTGGTAGAGCAATTCTCAAATACTCTTTCTTTAAAAACTGCAAGTGGACATGCGGAGCGCAAGGGGTCAGGTAGTGGAAAAAGGAATATCTTCAAATAAAAACTACACAGAAGCCTTCTGTGAAACTGCTTTCTCTTCTTTGCATTCTACTAACAGATTTGAAACTTACTTTTGATTGAGCACTTCTGAAACACTCTTTCTGTATGACTTGCAAGTGGACATATGGAGTGCTAAGGGACCTATAGTGGAAAAAGGAATATCTTCAAATAAAAACTACACAAAAGCATTCTGTGAAACTTCTTTCTGTCCTGTGCATTCAACCAACAGAGTTGAACATTATTTTTGACTCAGCAGTTCTGAAAAACTCTTTCTGTAAAAACTGTAAGTGGATATACCAAGCGCTAAGGGGTCTATACTGGAAAAAGATCTATCTTAAAATAAAAGTACACAGCAGCATTCTGTGAAACTTCTTTCTGTTCTGTGCATTCCACTAACAGAGTTGAACTTCCCTTTTGATGGAGAAGTTCTGAAACGCTCTTTCTGTGGAAACTGCAAGTGGACATTCGGAGGGCTTAGGGGCTTATAGTGGAAAAAGGAATGTCTTCAAATAAAAACTACACAGAAGCATTCTGTGAAACTACTTTTTCTTCTGTGCATTCTACTAACAGATTTGAACCTTACTTTTGATTGAGCAGTTCTGAAACACTCTTTCTGTAGAAACTGCAAGTTGACATTCACAGTGCTAAGGGGCCTATAGAGGAAAAAGTAATACCTTCAAATAAAATCTACACAGAAGCATTCTGTGAAACTTCTTTCCGTTCTGTGCATTCAACTAACAGAGTTGAACTTTACTTTTGATTGAGCAGTTCTGAAACACTCTTTCTGTAGAAACTGCAAGTTGAAATTCGGAGTGCTAAGGGACTTACGGTGGAAAAAGGAATATCTTCAAATGAAAACTACACAGAAGCATTCTGTGAAACTGCGTTCTGTTATGTGCATTCAACTAACACAGTTTAACCTTACTTTTATTGAGCAGTTCTGAAACTCTCTTTATGTAGAAATTGCAAGTGGACCTTCGGAGCGCTAAGGGGCCTAGAGTGGAAAAAGGATTATCTTCAAATAAAAACTACACAGAAGCATTCTGTGGAACTTCTTTCTGTTCTGTGCATTCAACTAACAGAGTTGAAATTCACTATTGATTGGGAAGTTCTGAAACACTCTTTCAGTGGAAACTGCAGGTGGACATTCCGATGGCTAAGGGGCTTATAATGGAAAAAGGAATGTCTTCATATAAAAACTACACAGAAGCATTCTGTGAAACTTCTCCCTCTTCTGTGCATTCAACTAACAGAGTTGAACCTTACTTTTGGTAGAGCAGTTCTGAAACTCTCTTTCTGTAGAAACTGCAAGTGGACATGTGGAGGGCAAAGGGGCCTATAGCGGAAAAAGGAATATCTTCAAATAAAAACTACACAGAAGCATTCTGCGAAATTTCTTTCTCATCTGTGCATCCAACTATCAGATTTGAACCTTACTTTTGATTTAGCAGTTCTGAACCACTTTTTCTGTGGATACTGCAATTGGACATTCGGAGTGCTAAGGGGTCCATTGTGGAAAAAGGAATATCTTCAAATAAAAACTACACAGAAGCATTCTGTGAAATTTCTTTCTCATCTGTGCATCCAACTATCAGATTTGAACCTTACTTTTGATTTAGCAGTTCTGAAACACTTTTTCTGTGGATACTGCAATTGGACATTCGGAGCGCTAAGGGGTCCATTGTGGAAAAAGTTATGTCTTTAAACAAAAACAACACAGAAGGATACTGTGAATCTTCTTTCTCTTCTGTGCATTCAATTAACAGAATTGAACATTACTTTTGATTGAGCTGTTCTGAAACACGCTTTCTGTAAAACTGCAAGTGGACATTCTGAGCGCGAAGGGGCCTACAATGGAAAAAGGAATATCTTCAAATAAAAACTACACAGAGGTATTCTGTGAAACTTCTTTCTGTTCTGTGCACTCAACTAACAGCGTTGAACCTTAGTTTGGATTGAACAGTTCTGAAACACTCTTTCTGTAGAATCTGCCAGTGGACATTCGGAGCACCAAGGGGCCTATAGTGGAAAAAGGAATAGCTTCAAATAAAAACTACACAGAAGAATTCTGTGAAATTTCTTTCTGTTCTGTGCATTCGACTAACAGAGATGAACCTTAGTTTTGATTTAGCAGTTCTGAAACACTCTTTCTGTAGAAACTGCAAGTGGACATTCGGAGCACTAAGAGGCCTATAGTGGAAAAAGGAATATCTTCAAATAAAAACTACACAGAAGCATTCTGTGAAACTTCTTTCTGTTCTGTGCATTCAACTAACAGAGTTGAACCTTACTTTTGATTGAGCAGTTCTGAAACACTCTTTCTGTAGAAACTGCAAGTGGACATTCCGAGCGCTAAGGGGCCTATAGTGGAAAAAGGAATATCTTCAAATAAAAACTACACAGAAGCATTCTGTGAAACTTCTTTCTGTTCTGTGCATTCAACTAACAGATTTGAACCTTACTTTTGATTGAGCAGTTCTGAAACACTCTTTCTGTAGAAACTGCAAGTGGACATTCGGAGCGCTAAGGGGCCTATAGTGGAAAAAGGAATATCTTCAAATAAAAACTACACAGAAGCATTCTGTGAAACTTCTTTCTGTTCTGTGCATTCAACTAACAGATTTGAACCTTCCTTTTGATTGAGCAGTTCTGAAACACTCTTTCTGTAGAAACTGCAAGTGGACATTCGGAGCACTAAGGGGCCTATAGTGGAAAAAGGAATATCTTCAAATAAAAACTACACAGAAGCATTCTGTGAAACTTCTTTCTGTTCTGTGCATTCAACTAACAGAGATGAACCTTAGTTTTGATTTAGCAGTTCTGAAACCGTCTTTCTGTAGAAACAGCAAGTGGAGATTGTGAACGCTAAGGGGCCTATAGTGGAAAAATGTATAACTTCAAATAAAAACTACACAGAAGCATTCTGTGAAACTTCTTTCTGATCTGTGCATTCAACTATCAAGAGTTGAACCTTACTTTTGAGTGAGCAGTTCTGAAACACTCTTTCTGTGGAAACTGCCAGTGGACATTCAGAATGCTAGGGGTCTATTGTGGAAAAAGACATGTCTTTAAACAAAAATTAACACAGAAGGAAAATGTGAAACTTCTCTCTGTTCTGTGCATTCAATTAACAGATTTGAACCTTACTTTTGATTGAGCAGTTCTGAAACACTCTTTCTGTTAAACTGCTAGTGGACATTCTGAGCGCGAATGGGCCTACAATGGAAAAAGGAATATCTTCAAATGAAATCTACACAGAGGCATTCTCTGAAACTTCTTTCCGTTCTGTACACTCAACTAACAGTGATGAACCTTAGTTTGGATTGAGCAGTTTTGAAACTCTCTTTCTGTAGAATCTGCCAGTGGACATTCGGAGCACTAAGAGGCCTATAGTGGAAAAAGGAATATCTTCAAATAAAAACTACACAGAAGTATTCTGTGAAACTTCTTTCTGTTCTGTGCATTCAACTAACAGAGTTGAACCTTACTTTTGATTGAGCAGTTCTGAAACACTCTTTCTGTAGAAGCTGCATGTGGACATTTGGAGCGCTATAGGGCCTATTGTGGAAAAAGGAATATCTTCAAATAAAAAATGCACAGAAGCATTTTGTGAAACTTCTTTCTGTTCTGTGCTTTCAACTACCAGAGTTGAACCTTACCTTTGATTGAGCTGTTCTGAAACACTCTTTCTGTAGAAACTGCAGAAGACATTCTGAGTGCTATGGGGCCTATAGTGGAAAAAGGAATATCTTCAAATAAAAACTACACATCAGTATTCTGTGAAACTTCTTTCTGTTCTGTGCATTCAACTAACAGACTTCAACCTTACTTTTGATTTAGCAGTTCTGAAACACTCTTTCTCTAGAAACTGCAAGAGGACATTCCGAGCGCTAAGGGGACTATAGTGGAAAAAGGAATATATACATATAAAAACTACACAGAAGCATTCTGTGAAACTTCTTTCTGTTCTGTGCACTCAACTAACAGATTTGAACCGTACTTTGGATTGAACAGTTCTGAAACACTCTTTCTGTAGAAACTGCAAGTGGACATTCGGAGCGCTATGGGGCCTATAGTGGAAAAAGCAATATATTCAAATAAAAAATACACAGAAGCATTCTGTGAAACTCCTTTCTGTTCTGTCCACTCAACTGAGTCGAGGCGTACTTTGGATTTAGCAGTTTTGAAACACACTTTCTGTAGAAAGTGCAAGTGGACATTCGGAGCGCTCTGGGGCCTGTAGTGGAAAAAGGAATATCTTCAAATGAAAACTACACAGAAGTATTCTATGAAACTTCTTTCTGTTCTGTGCACTCAACTAACAGATTTGAACCTTACTTTTGATTGAGCATTTCTGAAACACTTTTGTGTAGAAACTGCAAGTGGACATTCGGAGCGCTATGGGGCCTGTAGTGGAAAAAGGAATATCTTCAAATAAAAACTGCACGGAAGCACTCTGCGAAACTTCTTTCATATCTGTGCATTCAACTATCAGAGTTGAACATTACTTTTGATTGAGGAGTTCTGAAAAACTCTTTCTGTAGAATCTGCAAATGGACATTCGGAGCGCTAAGGTTTCTATTGTCGAAAAAGTAATGTCTTCAAATAAAAACTACACAGAAGGATTCTGTGAAACTTCTTTCTCTTCTGTGTATTCAATTAACAGATTTGAACCTTACTTTTGATTGAGCTATTCTGAAACACTCTTTCTGTACAAACTGCAAGTGGACATTCTGAGCGCGAAGGGGCCTACAGTGGAAAAAGGAATATCTTCAAATAAAAACTTCACAGAGGCATTTTGTGAAACTTCTTACTCTTCTGTGCACTCAACGAACAGAGTTGAACCTTACTTTCGATTGAGCAGTTCTGAAACACTCTTTATGTAGAATCTTCTAGTGGACATTCGGAGCACTAAGGGGCCTATAGAGGAAAAAGGAATATCTTCAAATAAAAACTACACAGAAGTATTCTGTGAAACTTCTTTCTGTTCTGTGCATTCAACTAACAGATTTGAACCTTACTTTTGATTGAGCAGTTCTGAAACACTCTTTCTGTAGAAACTGCAAGTGGACATTCGGAGCGCTAAGGGGCCTATAGTGGAAAAAGGAATATCTTCAAATAAAAACTACACAGAAGCATTCTGTGAAACTTCTTTCTGTTCTGTGCATTCAACTATCAGAGTTGAACATTACTTTTGATTGAGGAGTTCTGAAAAACTCTTTCTGTAGAATCTGCAAATGGACATTCGGAGCGCTAAGGTTTCTATTGTCGAAAAAGTAATGTCTTCAAATAAAAACTACACAGAAGGGTTCTGTGAAACTTCTTTCTCTTCTGTGCATTCAACTAACAGAGTTGAACCTTATTTTTGATTGAGCAGTTCTGAAACACTCTTTATGTAGAAACTGCAAGTGGACATTCGGAGCACTGAGGGGCCTACAGTGGAAAAAGGAATATCTTCAAATAAAAACTTCACAGAGGCATTTTGTGAAACTTCTTACTCTTCTGTGCACTCAACGAACAGAGTTGAACCTTACTTTCGATTGAGCAGTTCTGAAACACTCTTTATGTAGAATCTTCTAGTGGACATTCGGAGCACTAAGGGGCCTATAGAGGAAAAAGGAATATCTTCAAATAAAAACTACACAGAAGTATTCTGTGTAACTACTTTCTGTTCTGTGCATTCAACTAACAGAGTTGAACGTTACTTTTGATTGACCAGTTCTGAAACACTCTTTCTGTAGAAACTGCATGTGGACATTCGGAGCACTAAGGGGCCTATGGTGGAAAAAGGAATATCTACAAATAAAAACTGCACTGAAGTATTCTGTGAAACTTCTTTCTGTTCTGTGTATTCAACTAAAAGAGTTGAAACTTACTTTTGATTGAGCAGTTCTGAAACACTCTTTCTGTAGAAACTGCAGTAGACATTCGGAGCACTATGGGGCCTATAGTGGAAAAAGGAATATCTTCAAATGAAAACTAAACAGAAGCATTCTGTGAAACTACTTTCTGTTCTGTGCATTCATCTAACAGAGTTGAAACTTACTTTTGATTGAGCAGTTCTGAAACACTCTTTCTGTAGTAATTGCTAGTGGACATTCGGAGCGCTAAGTGGCCTATAGTGGAAAAAGGAATAACTTCAAATAAAAACTACACAGAAGCGTTCTGTGAAACTTCTTTCTGATTCCTGCTTTCAACTATCAGAGTTGAACCTGACTTTGATTGAGCAGTTCTGTAACACTCTTTCTTTAGGAACTGCAAGTGGACATTCAGAGCGCTAACGGGCCTACAGGGCAAAAAGAAGTAACTTCAATAAGAACTACACAGCAGCATTCTGTGAAACTTCTTTCTCTTCTGTGCACTCAACTAACAGAGTTCAATGGTACTTTGGATTGAGTAGTTCTGAAACACTCTTTCTGTAGAAACTGCAAATGGACATTCGGAGTGGTATGGGGCCTGTAGTGGAAAAAGGAATAACTTCAAATAAAAACTACACAGAAGCATTCTGTGAAATTTCTTTCTGTTCTGTGCATTCAACTATCAGAGTTGATGCTTACTTTTGATTGAGCAGTTCTGAAACACTCTTTCTGTAGAAACTGCAAGTGGACATTCCCAGCGCTAACGAGCCTATAGTTGAAAAAGGAATATCTTCAAATAAAAAGTACACAGAAGCATTCTGTAAAACTTCTTTCTGTTCTCTGCATTCAAATAACAGAGTTCAACCTTACTTTTGATTGAGCAGTTCTGAAACACTCTTTCTGAAGAAACTGCAAGTGGACATTCTTAGTGCTAAATGTCCTCGAGTGGAAAAAGGACTATCTTCAAATAAATCTACACAGAAGCTTTCTGTGAAACTTCTTTCTGTTCTGTGCATTCATCTAACAGAGTTCAACCTTACTTTTCATAGAGTAGTTCTGAGACACTCTTTCTGTGGAAACTGCAGGTGGACATTCAGATCGTTAAGGGGCCTATATTGGAAAAAGGAATATCTTCAAATAAAAACTACACAGAAGCATTCTGTGAAACTTCTTTTTGTTCCCTGCATTCAACTAACAGAGATGAACTTTACTTTTGATTGAGCAGTTCTGAGACACTCTTTCTGTGGAAACTGCAGGTGGACATTCAGATCGTTAAGGGGCCTATATTAGAAAAAGGAATATCTTCAAATAAAAACTACACAGAAGCATTCTGTGGAACTACTTTCTGTACTGTGCATTCAACTAACAGAGTTGAACGTTACCTTTGATTGAGCAGTTCTGAAACACTCTTTCTGAAGAAACTGCAAGTGGACATTTTTATTGCTGAGGGGCCACGAGTGGAAAAAGGAATATCTTCAAATAAGAACTACAGAGAAGCATTCTGTGAAACTTCTTTCTGATCTGTGCATTCAACTATCAGAGTTGAAGCTTACTTTTGATTGAGCAGTTCTGAAACATTCTTTCTGTAGAAACTGCAAGTGGACATTCCCAGCGCTAAGGGGCCTATAGTTGAAAAAAATATATCTTCAAATAAAAACTACACAGAAGCATTCTGTGAAACTTCCTTCTGTTCTATGCATTCAACTAACAGAGTTCAACCTTACTTTTGATTGAACAGTTCTCAAACACTCTTTCTGTCGAAACTGCAAGTGGACATTTGGAGCTCAAAGTGGCCTATAGTGGTAAAAGGAACATCTTCAAATAAAAACTACACAGAAGCATTCTGTGAAACTACTTTCTGTCCTGTGCATTCAACTAACAGAGTTGAACCTTCCTTTTGATTGAGCAGTTCTGAAACACTCTGTAGAAACTGCAGGTTGACGTTTGGATGACCTTGGGAGCTATAGTGGAAAAAGGAATATCTTCAAATAAAAACTACACAGAAGCATTCTGTGAAACTACTTTCTGTCCCGTGCATTCAACTAACAGAGTTGAACCTTCCTTTTGATTGAGCAGTTCTGAAACACTCTGTAGAAACTGCAGGTTGACGTTTGGAGGACCTTGGGAGCTATAGTGGAAAAAGGAATATCTTCAAATAAAAACTCCACAGAAGCATTCTGTGAAACTTTTTTCTGTTCTGTGCATTCAACTAACAGAGTTGAACCTTACTTTTGATTGAGCAGTTCTGAAACACTCTTTCTGTAGAAACTGCAAGTGGACATTCCCAGCGCTAACGGGCCTATAGTTGAAAAAGGAATATCTTCAAATAAAAACTACACAGAAGCATTCTGTAAAACTTCTTTCTCTTCTGTGCATCCAAATAACAGAGTTCAACCTTACTTTTGATTGAGAAGTTCTGATACACTCTTTCTGTAGAAACTGCAGAAGACTTTCGGAGCGCTGTGGGGCCTATACGGAAAAAGGAATATCTTCAAATAAAAACTACACAGAAGCATTCTGTGAAATTTCTTTCTTTTCTGCACATTCAACTAACAGATTTGAACCATCCTTTTGATTGAGCAGTTCTGAAAAACTCTTTCTGTAGAAACTGCAATTGGACATTTGGAGCGCTAAGGGGCCTATAGTGGAAAATGGAATATCTTCAAATAAAAACTACACAGAAGCATTCTGTGAAACTTCTTTCTGATCTGTGCATTCAACTAACAGAGTTAAACCTTACTTTTGATTGAGCAGTTCTGAAACACTCTTTCTGTAGAAACTGCAAGTGGACATTCGGAGCGCTAAGGGGCCTATAGTGGAAAAAGGAATATCTTCAAATAAAAACTACACAGAAGCATTCTGTGAAACTTCTTTCTCTTCTGTGCATTCAACTAACAGAGTTGAACCTTACTTTTGATTGAGCAGTTCTGAAACACTCTTTCTGTAGAAACTGCAAGTGGACATTCGGAGCGCTAAGGGGCCTATAGTGGAAAATGGAATATCTTCAAATAAAAACTACACAGAAGCATTCTGTGAAACTTCTTTCTGATCTGTGCATTCAACTATCAGATTTGAATCTTACTTTTGATTGAGCAGTTCTGAAACACTCTTTCTGTAGATACTGCAAGTGCACATTCGGAGCGCTAAGGGGCCTATAGTGGAAAAGGGAATATCTACAAATAAAAACTACACAGAAGCATTCTGTGGAACTTCTTTCTCTTCTGCACATTCAACTAACAGAGTTGAACCATACTTTTGATTGAGCAGTACTGAAACATTCTTTCTGTAGAAACTGCAAGTGGATATTCGGAGAACTAAGGGGCCTATAGAGGAAAAAGGAATATCTTCAAATAAAAACTACACAGAAGCATTCTGTGAAACTTCTTTCTGTTCTGTGCATTCAACTAACAGAGTTGAACCTTACTTTTGATTGAGCAGTTCTGAAACACTCTTTCTGTAGAAACTGCAAGTGGACATTTGGAGCGCTAAGGGGCCTATAGTGGAAAAAGGAATATCTTCAAATAAAAACTACACAGAAGCATTCTGTGAAACTTCTTTTTGTTCCGTGCATTCAACTAACAGAGCTGAACTTTACTTTTGATTGAGCAGTTCTGAAACACTCTTTCTGAAGAAACTGCAAGTGGACATTCTTAGTGCTAAGTGGCCTATGGTGGAAAAAGGAATATCTTCAAATAAGAACTCCCCAGAAGCATTCTGTGAAACTTCTTTCTGTTCTGTGCATTCATCTAACAGAGTTCAACCTTACTTTTCATAGAGTAGTTCTGAGACACTCTTTCTGTGGAAACTGCAGGTGGACATTCAGATCGTTAAGGGGCCTATATTGGAAAAAGGAATATCTTCAAATAAAAACTACACAGAAGCATTCTGTGGAACTACTTTCTGTACTGTGCATTCAACTAACAGAGTTGAACGTTACCTTTGATTGAGCAGTTCTGAGACACTCTTTCTGTAGAAACTGCAAGTGGACGTTCGGAGCGCTAAAGGGCCTATAGTGGAAAAAGGAATGTCTTCTAATAAAAACTACACAGAAGCACTATGTGAATCTTCTTTCTGTTCTGTGCATTCAACTAACAGAGTTGACCCTTACTTTTGATTGAGCAGTTCTGAAACACTCTTTCTGTAGAAATTGCAAGTGGACATTCAGAGTGCTAAGGGGCCCATAGTGGAAAAAGAAATATCTTCAAATGAAAACCACACAGAAGCATTCCGTTAAACTTCTTTCTGTTCTGTGCATTCAACTAACAGAGTTGAAGATTACTTTTGGTGAGCAATTCTGAAACTCTCTTTCTGTAGAATCTGCAAGTGAACATGCAGGGCACTAAGGGGCCTATAGTGGAAAATGGTACATCTTCCAATGAAAACTACACAGAAGCACTCTGTGAAATTACTTTCTATTCTGTGTAAAAACCTAACAGCCTTGAACTTAATTTTGACTGAGCAGTTCTGAAACACTCTTTCTGTAGAAATAGCAAGTGGACATTCAGAGCGCTAAGGGACCTATAGTGGTAAAAGGAACATCTTCAAATAAGAACTACACAGAACCATTGTGTGAAACTCCTTTCTGTTCAGTGTGTTTAACTAACAGAGTTGAACATTACGTTTGATTGAGAAGTTCTGAAACTCTCTTTCTGTAGAAACTGCAAGCGGACATACAGAGCGCTAAGGGGCCTATAGTGGAAAAAGGAATATCCTCAAATAAAAACTACAGAAGCATTCTGTCAAACTTCTTTCTGTTCCGTTCATTCAACTAACAGAGTTGAACCTTACTTTTGATTCAGAAGTTCTGAAACACTCTTTCTGTAGATACTGCAAGTGGACATTCTGAGCGCTAAGGGGCCTATAGTGGAAAAAGGAATATGTTCAAATAAAAACTACACAGAAGCATTCTGTGAAGCTTCTTTCTGTTGTTTGCGTTCAACTAACAGAGTTAAACCTTACTTTTGATTGAGCAGTTCTGAAACACTCTCTCTGTAGAAACTGCAAGTGGACATTCGGATCGCCTTGGGGCCTATAGTGGAAAAAGGAATATCTTCAATAAAAACTACACAGAAGCATTCTATGAAACTTCTTTCTGTTCTGTGCATTCAACTATCTGAGATGAACCTTACTTTTGATTGAGCAGTTCTGAAACACTCTTTCTGTAGAAACTGGAAGGGGATATTCGGAGAACTAAGGGGCCTATTGTGGAAAAAGGAATATCTTCAAATAAAAACTACACAGAAGCATTCTGTGAAATTTCTTTCTGTTCTGTGCATTCAACTAACAGAGATGAACCTTACTTTTGATTGAGCAGTTCTGAAACAGTCTTTCTGTAGAAACTGCAAGTGGACATTCTGAGCGCTAAGGGGCCTATAGTGGAAAAAGGAATAACTTCAAATAAAAACTACACAGAAGCATTCTGCGAAACTTCTTTCTGTTCTATGCATTCAACTAACAGAGATGAACCTTACTTTTGATTGAGCAGTTCTGAAACACTCTTTCTGTGGAAACTGCAAGTGGACATTCGGAACGCTAAGGGATCTATTGTGGAAAAAGTAGTATCTTTAAACAAAAACTACACAGAAGGATACTGTGAAACTTCTTTCTGTTCTGTGCATTCAATTAACAGATTTGAACCTCACTTTTCATTGAGCAGTTCTGAAACACTCTTTATGTAAAACTGCAAGTGGACATTCTGAGCGCGAAGGGGCCTACAATGGAAAAAGGAATATCTTCAAATAAAAACTACACAGAGGCATTCTCTGAAACTTCTTTCTGTTCTGTGCACTCAACTAACAGCGTTGAACATTAGTTTGGATTGAGCAGTTTTGAAACTCTCTTCCTGTAGAATCTTCCAGTGGACATTCGGAGCACTAAGGGGCCTATAGTGGAAAAAGGAATATCTTCAAATAAAAACTACACAGAAGTATTCTGTGAAACTTCTTTCTGTTCTGTGCATTCACTAACAGAGTTCAACCTTACTTTTGATTGACCAGTTCTGAAACACTCTTTCTGTAGAAGCTGCGTGTGGACATTCGGAGTGCTATGGGGGCTATAGTGGAAAAAGTAATATCTTCAAATAAAAACTACAAAGAAGACTTCTGTGAAATTTCTTTCTTTTCTGTGCATTCAACTAACAGATTTGAACCTTCCTTTTGATTGAGCAGTTCTGAAACATACTTTCTGTAGAAACTGGAAGTGGACATTCGGAGGGCTAAGGGGCCTATAGTGGAAAAAGGAATATCTTCAAATAAAAACTACACAGAAGCATTCTGTGAAACGTCTTTCTGTTCTGTGCATTCATCTAACAGAGTTGAACCTTACTTGCGATTGAGCAGTTCTGAAACACTATTTCCGTAGAAACTGCAAGTGGACATTTGGAGGGCTTAGGGGCCTATCGTGGAAAAAGGAATAACTTCAAATAAACACTGCACAGAAGCATTCTGCGAAACTTCTTTCTGATCTGTGCATTCAACTATCAGAGTTGAACCTTACTTTTGATTGAGCAGTTCTGAAACACTCTTTCTGTAGAAACTGCAAGTGGACATTCGGAGCGCTAAGGGTCCTACAGTGGAAAAAGAAATAACTTCAAATAAAAACTGCACAGAAGCATTGTGAGAAACTTCCTTCTGTTCTGTGCACTCAAGTAACAGCATTGAACCTTACATTTGATTGAAAAGTTGTGAAACACTCTTTCTGTAGAAACTGCAAGTGGATATTCCGCGCGCTATGGGACCTATAGTGGAAAATGGAATATCTTCAAATAAAAACTACACAGAACCATTCTGTGAAATTTCTTTCTGTTCTGTGCATTCAACTAACAGAGTTGAACCTTGCTTTAGATTGAGTAGTTCTGAAACACTCTTTCTGTAGAAACCGCAAGTGGACATTCGGAGCGGTAAGGGGCCTATAGTGGAAAAAGGAATAACTTCAAATGAAAACTACACAGAAGCATTCTGCGAAACTTCTTTCTCATCTGTGCATTCAACTATCAGAGTTGAACCTTACTTTTGAGCCGTTCTTAAACTCTCTTTCTGTAGAAACTGCAAGTGGACATTCAGGGCGCTAAAGGGCCTATAGGTGAAAATGCAATATCTTCAAATAAAAGCTACACAGAAGCATTCTGTGAAACTTCTTTCTGTTCTGTGCATTCAACTAACAGAGTTGAACCTTACTTTTGATTTAGCAGTTCTGAAACACTCTTTCTGTAGAAACTGCAAATGGTCATTCAAAGCGCTAAGGTGCCTATATTGGAAAAAGAATGATCTTCAAATTAAAATTACAGAGAAGCATTCTGTGAAACTTCTTTCTGTTCTGTGCATTCAACTAACAGAGTTGCACCTTACTTTTGATTTAGTAGTTCTGAAACACTCTTTCTGTAGAAACTGCAAGTGGATATTTGGAGCGCTAAGAGGCCTATAGTGGAAAAAGGAAGAACTTCAAATAAAAACTACACAGAAGCATTGTGTGAAATTTCTTTCTGTTCTGTGCAGTCAACTAACAATGTTGAAACTTACTTTTGATTGAGCAGTGCTGAAACACTCTTTCAGTAGAAACGGAAGAGGACAGTCTGAGCACGAAGGGGCCTATAGTGGAAAAAGAAATAACTTCAAACGAAAACTACACAGAAGCATTCTGTGCAACTTCTTTCTGTTTTGTGAATTCAACTATGAGAGTTGAACCTTACTTTTGATGGTGCATTTCTCAAACACTCTTTCTGTAGAAACTGCAAGTGGACATTCGGAGTGTTAAGGGGCCTAGAGTGGAAAAAGGAATATCTTCAAATAAAAACTACACAGAAGCATTCTGTGTAACTTCTTTCTGTTCTGTGCATTCAACTAACATAGTTGGACCTTACTTTTTATTGAGCAGTTCTGAAACACTCTTTCTGTAGAAACTGCAAGTGGATATTTGGAGCGCTAAGGGGCCTATAGTGGAGAAACAAATATCTTCAAATAAAAACTACAGAGAAGCATTCTGTGAAACTTCTTTCTGTTCTGTGCATTCAACTAACAGACTTGAACATTACTTTTGATTGAGCAGTTCTGAAACACTCTCTCTGTAGAAACTGCAAGTGGACATTTGGAGTGCTAAGGCGCCTATAGTGGAAAAAGGAATATCATCAAATAAAAACTACACAGAAGTATTCTGTGAAACTACTTGCTGTTCTGTGCATTCAACTAACAGATTTGAACGTTCATTTTGATTGAGCATTTCTGAAACACTCTGTCTCTGGAAGCTGCAAGTGGACATTCGGAGCGCTAAGGGGCATATAGTGGAAAAAGGAATAACTTCAAATAAAAACTACACAGAAGCATTCTGTGAAACTTCTTTCTGATTTGTGCATTCAACTATCAAAGTTGAAGCTTACTTTTGATTGAGCCGTTCTGAAACACTCTATCTGTAGAATCTGCAAGTGGACGTTCCGAGCGCTATGGGGTCTATAGTGGAAAAAGTAATATCTTCAAATAAAAACTACATGGAAGCATTCTGTGAAACTTCCTTCTGTTCTGTGCATTCAACTAACAGAGTTCAACCTTACTTTTGATTGAGCAGTTCTGAAACACTCTTTCTGTAGAAACTGTAAGTGGACATTCGAAGCACTAAGGGGCCTATAGTGGAAAAAGGAATATCTTCAAATAAAAACTACACAGAAGCATTCAGGGAAACTTTTTTCTGTTCTGTGCATTCAACTAACAGGGTTGAACCTAACTTTTGATCGAGCAGTTCTGAAAAACTCTTTCTGTAGAAACTGCAAGTGGACATTCGGAGCGCTAATCGGCCTATAATGGAAAAAGGAATATCTTCAAATAAAAACTACACAGAAGCATTCTGTGAAACTTCTTCCTGTTCTGTGCATTCAACTAACAGAGTTCAACATTACTTTTGATTGAGCAGTTCTGAAACACTCTTTCTGTAGAAACTGCAAGTCGACATTCGGAGCGCTAAGGGGCCTATAGTGGAAAATGGAATATCTTCAAATAAAAACTACACAGAAGAATTCTGTGAAACTTCCTTCAGTTCTGTGTATTCATCTAACAGAGTGGACTCTTTCTTCTGATTGAGCAATTTTGAAACAGTCTTTTTGTAGTATCTGCAGGTTGACGTTTGGAAATCTTGGAGGCCTATGGTGAGAAATGAAATACATTCAATTAAAAACTACGCAGAATAATTCCATAAAATTTTTTCTTTTCTCTGCATTCATCTCACTGTGTTGAATCTTTCTTTTGATTGTGTAGTTTTGAAACTCTCTATCTGTATAAACTGCAAGTGGACATTTTGAGAGCTTTGAGGCCTGTCGTGTGAAAAAGAATTTCTTCAAATAAAAACTACACAGAAGCATTCTTTGAAACTTCTTTCTGATCTGCGCATTCAACTAATAGATTTGAACCTTACCTTGGATAGAGCAGTTTGGAAACACTCTATTTGTAGAATCTGCAAGTGGACATTTGGAGAACATTGAGGCGTTTGGGTAAAAACGAAATATCTTCCCCTAAAAACTACACAGAACCTTTCTGTGAAACTACTTTCCAATCTGTGCATTCAACTAACAGAGGTGAACCTTACTTTTGTTTGAGGAGATTGGAAACACTCTATTTGCACAATCTGCAAGTGGACATATGGAGAACATTTAGGCCTACGTTGAAAACCGAAATGTCTTCCCCTAAAAACTACCCAGAAGCATTCTGGGAAACTTCTTTCTGATCTGAGCATTCAAGTAACAGAGTTGAAACTTACTTTTGATTGAGCAGTTTTGAAACAGTCTTTTTGTAGAATCTGCAAGTGGACATTTGGAGAATATTGAAGCCTATGGTTAAAAAAAGAAATATCTTCCCATATAATCTACATGGAAGCATTCTGTGAAACTTCTTCCTGATCTGTGAATTCAACTCACGAATTTTAACCTTACTTTTGATTCAGCAGTTTTGAAACACACCTTCTGTATAAACTGCAAGTCGTCATTTGGAGCGCTTTGAGGCCTATCGTGGAAAAAAGAATATCATCCCCTAAAAACTGCATGGAAGCATTCTATGAAACTTCTTTCTGATCTGTGCATTCAACTAACAGTGTTGAACCTTACTTTTGATTGAGCGTTTTTGAAGCACTCTATTTGTAGAATCTGCTAGTGGACATTTGGAGAGCATTGAAGCCTACGGTGAGAAACGAAATATCTTCCCATAAAAACTACACGGAAGCATTCTGTGAAACTTCTTTCTGATCTGTGCATTCAACTAACAGAGTTTAACATTAGCTTTGATTGAGCAGTATTGAAACACTCTGTTTGTACTATCTGCAAGTGGACATTTGGAAGACATTGAGGCCCTTGGTAAAAAAAGTAATATCTTCCCACAAAAACTACACAGAAGAATTCTGTGAAACGTCTTTCTGATCTGTGCATTCAACTAACAGAGCTGAGCCTTAGTTTTGACTGAGCAGTTTTGAAACTCTCTATTTGTAGAATCTGCATGTGGACATTTTGAGAACATTGAGGCCTACGGTGAAAAATGAAATTCCTTCCCCTAAAAACTACACAGAACCATTCTGTGAAACTTCTTTCCAATCTGTGCATTCAACTAACACTGTTGAACCTTACTTTTGATTGAGCAGTTTTGAAACACTCTTTTTGGAGAATCTGCAAGTGGACATTTGGAGAACATTGAGGTCCATGGCAAAAAAAGAAATATTTACCATAAAAACTACACGGAAACATTCTGTGCAACTTCTTTCTGATCTGTGCATTCAACTAACAGAGTTGAACCTTCCTTATGACTGAGCAGTTTTGAAACACGCTATTTGTAGAATCTGCAAGTGGACATTTGGAGGACATTGATGCCTACTGTGAAAAACGATATATCTTCCCATGAAAACTACACAGAAGCATTCTGTGAAACTTTTTTCTGATCTGTGCATTCAACTAACAGTGTTGAAAATTTCTTTTGATTGAGCAGTTTGAAGGATCCTTTTTGTAGAATCTGCAAGTGGACATTTTGAGAATATTGAGGCCTATGGTGAAAAATGAAATATCTTCCCATAAAAACTACACGGAAGTATTCTGTGAAACGTCTTTCTGTTCTGTGCATTCAACTAAAAGAGTTCAACCTTACTTTTGATTGAGCAGTTTTGAAACTCTCTTTATGTATAATCTTCAAGTGGACATTTGGAGAACATTGAAGCCTACGGTGAAAAACGAAATATCTACCTCTTAAAACTACACGGAAGCATTCTGTGAAACTTCTTTCTGATCTGTGCATTCAAATAACAGAGTTGAGCCTTACTTTTGATTGAGCAGTTTTGAAACACTCTATTTGTAGAATCTGTATGTGGATATTTGGAGAACATTGATGCCTACGGTGAAAGACGAAATATCTTCCCATAAAAACTACACAGATGCGTTTTGTGAAACTTCTTTCTATTCTTTTCATTCATCTCACAAAGTAGAATCTTTCTTTTGACTGAGTAGCTTTGAAACACTATTTTTGTGGAATCTGCAAGTGGATCTTTGGAGCCCTTTGAGGCCTATCATGGAAAAAGGTATATCTTGAAATAAAAACTACACAGAAGCATTCTGTGAAACTGCTTTCTGATCTGTTCATTTATCTCACTGAGTTGAACCTTTCTGTTCATTGAACTGTTTTGAAACACTCTTTTTGTAGAATCTGCAAGGGTTTATTTGGAGAATATCGAGGCATATGGTGTAAAACGAAATATCTTCCCCTTTAAACTGCACAGAATCATTCTGTGAAACTACTTTACAATCTGTGCATTCATCTAACGGAGTAGACCCTTTGTTTTGATTGAGCAGTTTTGAAACACTCTTTTTATGGAATCTGCAAGTGGACATTTGGAGATCTTTGAGGCCTATGGTGAAAAACGGAATATCTGAAAGTAAAAACTACACAGAATACTTCTGTGAAATTTCTTTCAATTCTCTGCATTCATTTTACAGTGTTGAACCTTACTTTTCATTGAGCAGTTTTGAAACACTCTATTTGTAGGATCTGCAAGTGGACATTTGGAGAACATTGTGGCCTATCATGGAAAAAGTTATATCTTCCCATAAAAGCTACACAGAAGCATTCTGTGAAACTACTTTCTGATCTGTGCATTCGTCTCTCTGAATTGAACCTTTCTTTTGATTGTGCTGTTTTGAAACACTCTTTTTGTAGCATCTGCAAGTGGACATTTGGAGCCCTTTGTGGCCTATCATGGAAAAATATGTATCTTCAAATAAAAACTACAGAGAGGCACTCTGTGAAACTACTTTTTGATCTGTGCATTCTTTTCACTCAGTTGAACCTTTCTTTTGATTGAGCTGTTTTGAACCACTCTTTTTGTAGGATCTGAAAGGGAATATTTGGAGAATATTGAGGCATATGGTGTAAAACGAAATATCTTCCCTTTAAAACTACACAGAAGCATTCTGTGAAACTACTTTCCAATGTGTGCATTCATCTAACAGAGTAGACCATTACTTTTTATTGGGCCATTTTGATACACTATTTTTGTAGAATCTGCAAGTGAACATTTGGAGATCTTTGAGGCCTATGGTAAAAAACGAAATATCTTCAAGTAAAAACTACACAGAATACTTCTGTGAAATTACTTTCTATTCTCTGCATTCATCTCACAGTGTTGAACCTTTCTTTTGATTGGGTAGTTTTGAAAAACTCTTTCTGTATAAACTGTAAGTGGACATTTGGAGTGCTTTGAGGCCTATTGTGGAAAAAGGAATATCTTCCAATAAAAACTAGAGAGAGTCATTCTGTGAAACTTCTTTCTGATCTGTGCATTCAACTAAAAGAGTCCAACCTTACTTTTTATTGTGCAGTTTTGAAACTGTCGTTTTGTAGAATATGCAAGTAGATATTTGGAGAACATTGAGGCCTATTGTGAAAAAAGAAATAGCTTCCTCTAAGAACTACACGGAAGCATTCTGTGAAACTTCATTCTGATCTGTGCATTCAACTAACAGAATTTAACTTTAGCTTTGATTGAGCAGTTTTGAAACACTCTATTTGTACAATCTGCAAGTGGACATTTGGACAACATTGAGGCCTAGGGTGAAAAGAGAAATATTTACCATAAAAACTACACGGAAGCATTCTGTGAAACTTCTTTCTGATCTGTGCATTCAACTAACAGATTTGAACCTTCGTTTTTATTGAGCAGTTTTGAAACACTCTTTTTGTAGCATCTGCAAGTTGACATTTTGTGAATATTGAGGCCTATGGTTAAAAAAGAAATATCTTCCCATAAAAACTACATGGAAGCATTCTGTGAAACTTCTTTCTGATCTGTGCATTCAACTAACAGATTTGAACCTTCGTTTTTATTGAGCAGTTTTGAAACACTCTTTTTGTAGCATCTGCAAGTTGACATTTTGTGAATATTGAGGCCTATGGTTAAAAAAGAAATATCTTCCCATAAAAACTACATGGAAGCATTCGGTGAAATTTCTTTCTCATCTGTGCATTCAACTAACAGAGTTGAGCCTTACTTTTGATTGAGCAGTTTTGAAAGTCTCTATTTGTAGAATCTGCAAGTGGACATTTGGAGAACATTGAGGCCTGTGGTGAAAGACGAAATATCTTCCCGTAAAAAATACACAGAAGCTTTCTGTGAAACTCCTTTCTATTCTGTTCATTCATCTCACAAAGTAGAACCTTTCTTTTGACTGAGCAGTTTTGAAACACTCTTTTTGTAGAATCTGCAAGTGGACATTTGGAACCCTTTGAGGCCAACTATGGGAAAAGATATATCTTCAAGTAAAAACTACACAGAAACATTCTGTGAAACTACTTTCTGATCTGAGCATTCATCTCACTGATTTGAACCTTTCTTTTGATTAAGCTCTTTTGAAACACTCTTTTTGTAGAATTTGCAAGGGGATATTTGGAGAATATTGAGGCATATGGTGTAAAATGAAATATCTTCCCCTTAAAACTACACAGAAGCATTCTGTGAAACTACTTTCTGATATGTGCATTCATCTAACAGAGTAGACCCTTTCTTTTGATTGAGCATTTTTGAATCACTCTTTTTGTAGAATCTGCAAGTGGACATTTGGAGATCTTTGAGGCCTATGGTGAAAAACGAAATATCTTCAAGTAAAAAGTACACAGAATAATTCTGTGAAATTTCTTTCTGTTCTCTGCATTCATCTCACAGTGTTGGACCTTTCTTATGATTGGGTAGTTTTAAAACAGTCTTTCTGTATAAACTGAAAGTGGAAATTTGGAGCACTTTGAGGCCTATTGTGTAAAAAGCATTATCTCAAATAAAAACTAGACAGAAATATTCTGTGAAACTTCTTTCTGTTATGTGCATTCAACTAACAGAGTTGAATCTTATTTTTGATTGAGCAGTTTTGAAACACTCTTTTTGTAAAATCTGCAAGTGGATATTTGGAGAACATTTAGTCCTATGGTGAAAAAAGAAATATCTTCCCCTAAAAACTACATGGAAGCATTCTATGAAACTTCTTTCTGATCCGTACTTTCAACTAACAGAGTTTAACCTTAGTTTTGATTGAGCAGTTTTGAAACACTGTATTTGCAGAATCTGCAAGTGGATATTTGCAAAACATGGAGGCCTATGGTGAAAAACGAAATATCTTCCCCTAAAAACTACATGGAAGCATTCTGTGAATCTTCTTTCTGATCTGTGCATTCAACTAACGGATTTGAACCGTACTTTTGATTGGGCAGTTTTGAAACACTCTATTTGTAGAATCTGCAAGTGGACAATTGGAGAACTTTGTGGCCTATCATGGAAAAGGTATATCTTCCCATAAAAACTACACAGAAGCATTCTGTGAAACTACTTTCTGATCTGTGCATTCATCTCACTGAGTTGAACCTTTCTTTTGATGGAGCTGTTTTGAAACACTCTTTTTGTAGAATCTGCAAGGGGATATTTGGAGAATATTGAGGCATACGGTGTAAAACGAAATGTCTTTCCCTTAAAACTACACAGAAGCATTCTCTGAAACTACTTTCTGATCTGTGCATTCATCTAACAGAGTAGAAACTTTCTTTTGATTGAGCAGTTTTGAAACACGCTTTTTGTAGAATCTGCAAGTGGACATTTGGAGATCTTTGAGGCCTATGGTGAAAAGCGTAATATCTTCAAGTAAAATCTACACAGAATACTTCTGTGAAATTTCTTTCTACTCTCTGCATTCATCCCACAGTGTTGAATCTTTCTTTTTATTGGGCAGTTTTGAAACACTCTTTCTGTATATACTTCAAGTAGACATTTTGAGCGCTTTGAGGCCTATCATGGAAAAAGGAATATCTTCAAATAAAAACTACACAGAAGCATTCTGTGAAACTTCTTTCTGATCTGTGCATTCAACTAACAGAGTTGAACCTTACTTTTGATTGAGCAGTTTTGAAACACTCTTTTTGTAGAATCTGCAAGTGGACATTTGGAGCGCTTTGAGGCCTATCTTTGAAAAAGGAATGTCTTCAAATAAAAACTACACAGAAGCATTCTGTGAAACTACTTTCTGATCTGTGCATTCATCTCACTGAGTTGAACCTTTCTTTTGATTGAGCTGTTTTGAAACACTCTTTTTGTAGAATCTGCAAGGGGATATTTGGAGAATATTGAGGCATACGGTGTAAAACGAAATATCTTCCCCTTAAAACTACACAGAAGCATTCTGTGAAACTACTTTCTGATCTGTGCATTCATCTAACAGAGTAGAAACTTTCTTTTGATTGAGCAGTTTTGAAACACTCTTTTTGTAGAATATGCAAGTGGACATTTTGGGATATATGATGCCTATGGTGAAAAATGGAATATCTTCTTGTAAAATCTACATAGAATACTTCTGTGAAATTTCTTTCCATTCTCTGCATTCATCTCACAGTGTTCAAACTTTCTATTGATTGGGTAGTTTTGAAACACTCTTTCTCTGTGTAAACTGGAAGTGGACATTTGGAGCGCTTTGAGGCCTATCCTGGAAAAAGGAATATCTTCAAATAAAAGCTACACAGAAGCCTTCTGTGAAACTTCTTTCTGATCTGTACGTTCAACTAACAGAGTTCAACATTAGTTTTGATTGAGAAGTTTTGAAACACTCTGTTTGTAGAATTTGCAAGTTTACATTTGGAGAACATTGTGGCCTATGTTGAAAAACGAAATATCGTCCCCTAAAAATTACATGGAAGCATTCTATGAAACTTCTTTCTGATCTTTGCATTCAACTAACAGAGTTGAAACTTACTTTTGATTGAGCAGTTTTGAAACACTCTATTTGTAGAATCTGCAAGTGGACATTTGGAGAACATTGAGGCCTACGGTGAAAAACGAAATATCTTCCCCTAAAAACTACATGGAAGCATTCTGTGAAACTTCTTTCTGATCTGTGCATTCAACTAACAGAGTTGAACCTTACTTTTGATTGAGCAGTTTTGAAACACTCTTTATGTAGAATCCGCAACTGGACATTTGGAGCGCTTTAAGGCCTATCGTGGAAAAAGTTATATCTTCAAATATAAACTACACAGAAGCATTCTGTGAAACTACTTTCGGATCTGTTCATTCGTCTCACTGAGTTGAACCTTTCTTTTTACTGATCTGTATTGAAACACTCTTTATGTAGAATTTGCAAGGGGGTATTTGGAGAATATTGAGGCATACGGTGTAAAACGAAATATTTTCCCCTTAAAATTACACAGAAGCATTCTGTGAAAGTGCTTTCTGATCTGTGCATTCATCTAACAGAGTAGAAACTTTCTTTTGATTGAGCAGTTTTGAAACACGCTTTTTGTAGAATATGCAAGTGGACATTTTGAGATCTTTGTGGCCTATGGTGAAAAGCGAAACATCTTCAAGTAAAATCTACACAGAATACTTCTGTGAAATTTCTTTCTACTCTCTGCATTCATCTCACAGTGTTGAATCTTTCTTTCTATTGGGTAGTTTTGAAACACTCTTTCTTTATATACTTCAAGTGGACATTTGGAGCGCTTTGAGGCCTATCATGAAAAAAGGAATATCTTCAAATAAAAACTACACAGAAGCATTCTGTAAAACTTCTTTCTGATCTGTACATTCAACTAACAGAGTTGAACTTTACTTTCGATTAATCAGTTTTGAAACACTCTTTTTTTAGAATCTGCAAGTGGACATTTGGAGAACATTGAGGCATATGGTGAAAAAAGCACTATCCTCCCATAAAAACTACACTGATGCGGGGGTGGAGCCAAGATGGCCAAATACGAACAGCTCCGATCTCCAGCTCCCAGCCGGAGTGACACAGGAGACCGGTGATTTCTGCATTTCTGCTTGAGGTACCAGGTTCATCTCACTAAGAAGTGCCGAACAGTGGGTGCAGGACAATCGGTGAAGTGCACTGTGCGTGAGCCGAAGCAGGGCGAGGCATTGCCTCACTCGGGAAGCACAAGGGGTCAGGGAGTTTCCTTTCCTAGTCAAAGAAAGTTGTAACAGATGGCACCTGGAATTTCAGGTCAGTACCACCCTGATACTGCACTTTTCCTGCGGGCCTGGAAAACGGCACACTAGGAGATTGTGTCCCGCACCTGGCTTGGAGGGTCCTATGCCCATGGAGTCTCACTGATTGCTAGCACAGCAGTCTGAGTTCAAGCTGCAAGGCGGCAGGGAGACTGGGGGAGGGGCGCCGGCTATTGCCCAGGTTTGCTTAGGTAAGCAAAGCAGCCAGGAATCTCAAACTGGGTGGAGCCCACCACAGCTCAAGGAGGCCTGGCTGCCTCTGTAGGCTCCACCTCTGGGGGCAGGGCACAGACAAATAAAAACTCAGCAAGAACCTCCACAGACTTAAATGTCCCTGTCTGACTGACAGCTTTGAAGAGAGTAGTGGTTCTCCCAGCATGCAGCTGGAGATATGAGAACTGACAGACTGCCTCCTAAAGTGGGTCCCTCACCCCTGGGCAGCTTAACTGGGAGGGACCCTCCCTGTAGGGAAAGACTGACACCTCATTCAGCCGGGTACTACTCTGAGACAAAACTTCTAGAGGAACTATCAGACAGTTGAATTTGTGGTCTCACGAAAATCTGCTGTTCTGCAGCCACCGCTGCTGACACCCAGCCAAACAGGGTCTGGAGTGGACCTCTAGTAAACTCCAACAGACCTACAGCTGAGGGTCCTGTCTGGTAGAAGGAAAACTAACAAGCATAAAGGACATCCACATCAAAAACCCATCTGTACATCACCATCATCAAAGACAAAAAGTAGATAAAACCACAAAGATGGGGAAAAAACAGAGCAGAAAAACTGGAAACTCTAAAAAGCAGAGCACCTCTCCTCCTCCAAAGGAATGCAGTTTCTCACCAGCAACGGAACAAAGCTGCTTGTAGAATGACTGTGACGAGTTGAGAGAAGAAGGCATCGGATGATCAAACTACACTGAGCTACAGGAGGAAATACAAAACAATAGCAAAGAAGTTAAAAACTTTGAAAAAAAGTAAGAAGAATGGATAACTAGAATAACCAATGGAGAAAAGGGCTTAAAGGAGCTGATGGAGCTGAAAGCCAAGTTTCGAGAACTACGTGAAGATTGCAGAAGCCTCAGCAGCAGATGCGATCAACTGGAAGAAAGGGTATCGCTGATGGAAGATGAAATGAATGAAATGAAGCGAGAAGGGAAGTTTAGAGAAAAAAAGAATAAAAAGAAATGAACAAATCCTCCAAGAAATTTGGGACTATGTGAAAAGACCAAACCTACGTCTGATTGGTGTACCTGAAAATGACGGAGAGAATGGAACCAAGTTAGAAAACACTCTGCAAGATATTATCCAGGAGAACTTCCCCAATCTAGCAAGGCAGGCCAACATTCAGATTCAGGAAATACAGAGAATGCCACAAAGATACTCCTCGAGAAGAGCAACTACAAGACACATAATTGTCAGATTCACCAAAGTTGAAATGAAGGAAAAAATGTTAAGGGCAGCCAGAGAGAAAGGTCGGGTTACCGACAAAGGGAAGCCCATCAGACTAACAGCTGATCTCTCAGCAGAAACTCTACAAGCCAGAAGAGAGTGGGGGCCGATATTCAACATTCTTAAAGAAAAGAATTTTCAACCCAGAATTTCCTATCCCGCCAAACTAAGCTTCATAAGTGAAGGAGAAATAAAATACTTTACAGACAAGCAAACGCTGAGTGATTTTGTCAACACCAGGCCTGCCCTAAAAGAGCTCCTGAAGGAAGCACTAAATATAGAAAGGAACAACCTGTACCAGCCACTGCAAAAACACGCCAAATTGTAAAGACCATCAAGGCTAGGAAGAAACTACAGCAACTAACGAGCAAAATAACCAACTAACATCATAATGACAGGATCAGATTCACACATAACAATATTAACGTTAAATGTAAATGGGCTAAATGCTCCAATTAAAAGACAAGGACTGGCAGACTGGATAATGATTCAGGACCCATCAATGTGCTGTATTCAGGAAACCCATCTCACGTGCAGAGACACACATAGATTCAAAATAAAGGGATGGAGGAAGATCTATCAAGCAACTGGAAAACAAAAAAAGGCAGGGGTTGCAATCCTAGTCTCTGATAAAATAGACTTTAAACCAACAAAGATCAAAAGAGACAAAGAAGGCCATTACATAATGGTAAAGGGATCAATTCAACAAGAAGAGCTAACTATCCTAAATATATATGCACCCAACACAGGAGCACCCAGATTCATAAAGCAAGTCCTGAGTGACCTACAAAGGGACTTAAACTCCCACACAATAATAATGGGAGATTTTAACACCCCACTGTCAACATTAGACAGATCAATGAGACAGAAAGTTAACAAGGATATCCAGGAATTGAACTCAGCTCTACATAAAGTGGACCTAATAGACATCTACAGAACTCTCCACCCCAAATCAACAGAATGTACATTTTTTTCAGCACCACACCACACCTATTCCAAAATTGACCACATAGTTGGAAGTAAAGCTCTCCTCAGCAAATGTAAAAGAACAGAAATTATAACAAACTGTCTCTCAGACCACAGTGCAATCAAACTAGAACTCAGGATTAAGAAACTCACTCAAAACCACTCAACTACATGGAAACTGAACAACCTGCTCCTGAATGACTATTGGGTACATAATGAAATGAAGGCAGAAATAAAGATGTTCTTTGAAACCAATGAGAACAAAGACACAACATACCAGAATCTCTGGGACACGTTCAAAGCAGTGTGTAGAGGGAAATTTATAGCACTAAATGCCCACAAGAGAAAGCAGGAAAGATCCAAAATTGACACCCTAACATCACAATTAAAAGAACTAGAAAAGCAAGAGCAAACACATTCAAAAGCTAGCAGAAGGCTAGAAATAACTAAAATCAGAGCAGAACTGAAGGAAATAGAGACACAAAAAACCCTTCAAAAAATTAATGAATCCAGGAGCTGGTTTTTTGAAAAGATCAACAAAATTGATAGACCGCTAGCAAGACTAATAAAGAAGAAAAGAGAGAAGAATCAAATAGATGCAATAAAAAATGATAAAGGGGATATCACCACCGATCCCACAGAAATACAATCTACCATCAGAGAATACTACAAACACCTCTATGCAAATAAACTAGAAAATCTAGAAGAAATGGATAAATTCCATGACAAATACACCCTCCCAAGACTAAACCAGGAAGAAGTTGAATCTCTGAATAGACCAATAACAGGTTCTGAAATTGTGGCAATAATCAATAGCTTATCAACCAAAAAGAGTCCAGGACCTGATGGATTCACAGCTGAATTCTACCAGAGGTACAAAGAGGAACTGGTACCATTCCTTCTGAAACTATTCCAATCGATAGAAAAAGAGGGAATCCTCCCTAACACATTTTATGAAGCCAGCATCGTCCTGATACCAAAGCCTGGCAGAGACATAACCAAAAAGAGAATTTCAGACCAATATCCTTGATGAACATTGATGCAAAAATCCTCAATAAAATACTGGCAAACCGAATCCAGCAGCACATCAAAAAGCTTATCCACCATGATCAAGTGGGCTTCATCCCTGGGATGCAAGGCTGGTTCAACATACGCAAATCAATAAATGTAATCCAGCATATAAACAGAACCAAAGACAAAAACCACATGATTATCTCAATAGATGCAGAAAAGGACTTTGACAAAATTCAACAACCCTTCATGCTAAAAACCATCAATAAATTAGGTATTGATGGGACATATCTCAAAATAATAAGAGCTATCTACGACAAACCCACAGCTAATATCATACTGAATGGGCAAAAGCTGGAAGCATTCCCTCTGAAAACTGGCACAAGATAGGGATGCCCTCTCTCACCGCTCCTATTCAACATAGTGCTGGAAGTTCTGGCCAGAGCAATCAGGCAGGAGAAGGAAATAAAAAGTATTCAATTAGGAAAAGAAGAAGTCAAACTGTCCCTGTTTGCAGATGACATGATTGTATATCTAGAAAAACCCATTGTCTCAGACCAAAATCTCCTTAAGCTGATTAGCAACTTCAGCAAAGTCTCAGGATACAAAATCAATGTACAAAAATCACAAGCGTTCTTCTACACCAATAACAGACAAACAGAGAGCCAAATCATGAGTGAACTCCCATTCACAATTGCTTCAAAGAGAATCCAATACCTAGGAATCCAACTTACAAGAGATGTGAAGGACCTCTTCAAGCAGAACTAGAAACCACTGCTCAATGAAATAAAAGAGGATACAAACAAATGGAAGAACATTCCATGCTCATGGGTTGGAAGAATCAATAGTGTGAAAATGGCCATACTGCCCAAGGTAATTTACAGATTCAATGCCATCCCCATCAAAGCTACCAATGACTTTCTTCACAGAATTGGAAAAAACTACTCTAAAGTTCATATGGAACCAAAAAAGAGCCCGCATTGCCAAGTCAATCCTAAGCCAAAAGAACAAACTGGAGGCATCACACTACCTGACTTCAAACTATACTACAAGGCTACAGTAACCAAAACAGCATGGTACTGGTACCACAACAGAGACATAGATCAATGGAACAGAACAGAGCCCGCAGAAATGATGCCGCATATCTACAACTACCTGATCTTTGACAAACCTGACAAAAACAGGAAGTGGGGAAAGGATTCCCTATTTAATAAATCATGCTGGGGAAACTGGCTAGCCATATGTGCAAAGCTGCAACTGGATCCCTTCCTTACACCTTATACAAAAATTAATTCAAGATGGATTAGAGACTTAAACGTTAGACCTAAAACCATTAAAATCCTACAAGAAAACCTAGGCAATACCATTCAGGACATAGGCGTGGGCAAGGACTTCATGTCTAAAACACCAAAAGCAATGGCAAAGAAAGCCAAAATTGACAAATGGGATCTAATTAAGCTAAAGAGCTTCTGAACAGCAAAAGAAACTACCATCAGAGTGAACAGGCAACCTACAGAATGGGAGAAAATTTTTGCAACCTACTCGTATGACAAAGAGCTAATATCCAGAATCTACAATGAACTCGAACAGATTTACAAGAAAAAAAACAAACAACCACATCAAAAAGTGGGCAAAGGACATGAACAGACACTTCTCAAAAGAAGACATTTATGCAGCCAAAAAATACATGAAGAAATGCTCATCATCACTGGCCATCAGAGAAATGCAAATCAAAACCACAGTGAGATACCATCTCACACCAGTTAGAATCGCCATCATTAAAAAAGCAGGAAACCACAGGTGCAGGAGAGGATGTGGAGAAATAGGAACAGTTTTACACTGTTGGTGGGACTGTAAACTAGTTCAACCATTGTGGAAGTCAGTGTGGTGACTCCTCAGGGATCTTGAACTAGAAATACCATTTGACCCAGCCATCCCATTACTGGGTATTCACCCAAAGGACTATAAATCATGCTGCTATAAAGACATATGCACACATATGTTTATTGCAGCAATATTCACAATAGCAAAGAGTTGGAACCAACCCAAATGTCCAACAACGATAGACTGGATTAAGAAAATGTGGCACATATACACCATGGAATATTATGCAGCCATAAAAAATGATGAGTTCGTGTCCTTTGTGGGGACATGGATGAAACTGGAAAACATCATTCTCAGTAAACTATCACAAGGAGAAAAAACCAAACACCACATGTTCTCACTCATAGGTGGGAACTGAACAATGAGAATTCATGGACATAGGAAGGGGAACATCACACTCTGGGGACTGTTGAGGGGTGGGAGGAGGGGGGAGGAACAACATTATGATATATACCTAATGTTAAATGACGAGTTAATGGGTGCAGGGAATCAACATGGCACATGGATACATAGGTAACAAACCTGCACATTGTGCACATGTACTCTAAAACCAAAAGTATAATTAAAAAAAGAAAAAAAAAGCATAAAAATAATATTCCCTATAAAAAAAAAAACTACACGGAAGCATTCTGTGAAACTTCTTTCTCATCTGTGCATTCAACTAACAGAGTTGAACATTACTTTTGATTGAGCAGATTGGAAACACTCTATTTGTAGAATCTGCAATTGGACATTTGGAGAACATTGAGGCCTATGGTGAAAAATGAAATATCTTCCCAAAAATACTACACAGAAGCATTCTGTGAAACTACTTTCTGATCTGTGCATTCAACTAACAGAATTGAACATTACTTTTGCTTGAGCAGTTTTGAAACACTCTATTTGTAGAATCTGCAACTGGACATTTGGAGAAAATTGAGGCCTATGGTGAAAAAACAAATATCTTCCCCTAAAAACTACACAGAAGCATTCTGTGAAACTACTTTCTATTCTGTTTATACATCTCACACAGTAGAACCTTTCTTTTGATGGAGCAGTTTTTAAACACTCTTTTTATAGAATCTGCAAGTGGACATTTGGAGCGCTTTGAGGCCTATCATGGAAAGAACTATATCTTCATATAAAAACTACCCGGAAGCATTCCGTGAAACTACTTTGAGATCTGTGCATTCATCTCACTGAGTTGAACTTTTCTTTTGATTGAGCTGTTTTGAAACACTCTTTTTGTAGAATCTGCAAGGGGAAATTTGGAGAACATTGAGGCCTATTGTGAAAAATGAAATATCTTATTCTAAAAATTACACGGTAGCATGCTGTGAAACTTCTTTCTCATCTGTGCATTAATCTAACAGAGTTGAACCTTACCTTTGATTGAGAAGTTTTGAAACACTCTTTTTGTGGAATCTGCAAGTGGACATTTGGAGAACATTGACGCCTATGGTGAAAAACGAAATATCTTCCCATTAAAACTATGCAGAAGCATTCTGTGAAACTTCTTTCTCATCTGTGCATTCATCTAACAGAATAGAACATTTCTTTTGTTTGAGCAGTTTTGAAACACTCTTTTTGTAGAATCTGCAAGTGGACATTTGGAGAACATTGAGGTCTTCATTGAAGAATGAAATATCTTCCCCTAAAAACTACAAGAAGCATTCTGTGAAAGTTCTTTCTATTCCGTTCATTCATCTCACAGAGTAGAACGTTTCTTTTGACTGAGCAGTTTTGAAACAGTCTTTTTGTAGAATCTGCAAGGGGACATTTGGAGAACATTTAGCCATAAAAATGAAATATCTTCCTCAATACTACACAGAAACATTCTGTGAAACTCCTTTCTGATCTCTGCATTCAACTAACAGAATTGAACATGACTTTTGATTGAGCAGTTTTGAAACACTCTATTTGTAGAATCTGCAAGTGGATATTTGGAGAAATTGGAGGCCTACGGTGAAAAACGAAATACCTTCCCCTAAAAACTACACAGAAGTATTTTGTGAAACTGCTTTCTGATCTGTGCATTCAACTAACAGAGTAGAACCTTACTTTTGATTGAGGAGTTTTGAAACACTCTATTTGTAGAATCTGCAGGTGGACATTTGTAGAGCATTGAGGCCTACATTGAAAAATGAAATATCTTCCCCTAAAAAATACATGGAAGCATTCTCTGAAACTTTCTTTTGACTGAGCAGTTTTTAAACACTCGTTTTGTGGAATCTGCAAGTGGACATTTGGAGAACTTTGAGACCTACGGTGAAAAACGAAATATCTTCCCCTAAAAACTACACAGAAGCATTCTGTGAAACTTCTTTCTGATCTCTGCATTCACCTAACAGAGTTGAACCTTACTTTTGATTGAGCAGTTTTGAAACACTCTATTTGTAGAATCTGCAAGTGGACATTTGGAGAACATTGAGGTCTACGATGAAAAATGAAATATCTTCCCATAAAAACTACACAGAAGCATTCTGTGAAACTTCTTTCTATTCCGTTCATTCATCTCATAAAGTAGAAATTTTCTTTTGACTGAGCAGTTTTGAAACACTCTTTTTTTAGAATCTGCAAGTGGACATTTGGAGCACTTTGAGGCCTATCGTTTAAAAAGTTATATCTTCAAATAAAAACTACACAGAAGCATTCTGTGAAACTACTTTCAGAACTGTGCATTCTTGTCACTGAGTTGAACATTTCTTTTGATTGAGCAGTTTTGAAACACTCTTTTTGTTGAATCTGCAAGTGGACATTTGGAGAATATTGAGGAATCAGGGAATAACAATATATCTTCCCATAAAAACTACACAGAAGCATTCTGTGAAACTACTTTCTATTCTGTTTATACATCTCACACAGTAGAACCTTTCTTTTGATGGAGCAGTTTTTAAACACTCTTTTTATAGAATCTGCAAGTAGACATTTTGAGAGCTTTGAGGCCTATCATGGAAAGAACTATATCTTCATATAAAAACTACCCGGAAGCATTCCGTGAAACTACTTTGAGATCTGTGCATTCATCTCACTGAGTTGAACTTTTCTTTTGATTGAGCTGTTTTGAAACACTCTTTTTGTAGAATCTGCAAGGGGAAATTTGGAGAACATTGAGGCCTATTGTGAAAAATGAAATATCTTATTCTAAAAACTACATGGAAGCATTCTGCAAAACTTGTTTCTGATCTGTGTATTCAACAGAGTTAAAGTTTACTTTTGATTCAGCAGTTTTGAGACACTCTATTTGTAGAATCTGCAGGTGGACATTTGGAGAACATTGAGGTCTACGGTGAAAAATGAAATATCTTCCCATAAAAACTACACCGAAGCATTCTGTGAAACTTCTCTCTATTCTATATATTCATCTCACGAAGTAGAACAATTCTTTTGACTGAGCAGTTTTGAAACACTCTTTTTGTAGAATCTGCAAGTGCACATTTGGAGCACATTTAGGCCTATCGTGGAAAAAGGTATATCTTCAAATAAAAACTACACAGAAGCATTCCATGAAACTACTTTGAGATCTGTGCATTCATCACACTGAGTTGAATATTTCTTTTGTTTGAGCTGTTTTGAAACACTCTTTTTGTAGAATCTCCATGGAAATATTTGGAGAATATTGAGGTATACGGTGTAAAAAGAAATATCTTCCCCTTAAAACAACAGAGAAGCATTCTGTGAATCTACTTTCTGATCTGTGCATTCATGACACTGAGTTCAACCTTTCTTTTGATTGAGCTGTTTTGAAACATTCTTTTTGTAGAATATGAAAGGGGATATTTGGAGAATATTGAGGCATACGGTGTAAAACGAATTATCTTCCCCTTAATACTACACAGAAGCATTCTGTGAAACTACTTTCTGATCAGTACATTCATCTAACAGAGTAGAACCTTTCTTTATATTGAGCAGTTTTGAAACACTCTTTTTGTAGGATCTGCAATTGGAGAATTGGAGATCTTTGAGGCCTAAGGTGAAAATCGAAATATCTTCTAGTGAAAACTACACAAAATAATTCGGTGAAATTTCTATTCTCTACATTCATCTCACAGTGTTGAAACTTTCTTTTGATTGGGTAGTTTTGAAACAGTCTTTCTGTATAAACTGCAAGTGGACATTTGGAGTGCTTTGAGGCCTTTCGTGGAAAAAGTAATATCCTCAAATAAAAACTACACAGAAGCATTCTGTAAAACTTCTTTCCGATCTGTGCATTCAAATAACAGAGTTGAACATTACTTTTGAATGAGCAGTTTGGAAACACTCTTTTTGTGGAATCTGCAAGTGTACATTTGGAGAACATTGTGGCCTACGGTGAAAAAAGAAATATCTTCCCATAAAAACTACACGGGAGCATACTCTGAAACTTCTTTCTTATCTGTACATTCAACTAACAGTGTTTAACTTTAGTTTAGATTGAGCAGTTTTCAAACACTCAATTTGTAGAATATGCAAGCAGACATTTGGAGAACATTGAGGTCTACGGTGAAATACGTAATATATTCCCCAAAAAAGTACACAGAAGCGTTCTGTGAAATTTCTTTCTATTCTGTTCGTTCATCTCAGAAAGTAGAAATTTCTTTTTACTGAGCAGTTTTAAAAAACTCTTTTAGTAGAATCTGCAAGTGGACATTTCTAGCTCTTTGAGGCCTATCGTCGAAAAAGTTATATCTTCAAATAAAAACTACACAGAAGCATTCTGTGAATCTACTTTCTCATCTGTGCATTCATCTCACTGAGTTGAACCTTTCTTTTGATTGAGGCCTTTTGAAACACACTTTTTGTAGAATGTGCAAGGGGATATTTGGAGAATATTGAGGCATACGGTGTAAAACGAAATTTCTTCACCTTAAAACTGCACAAAAGCTTTCTGTGAAACTACTTTCTCATCTGTGCATTCATCTAACAGAGTAGAAACTTTCTTTTGATTAAGCATTTTTGAAACACTCTTTTTGTGGAATCTGCAAGTGGACATTTGGAGAATATTGGGGCCTATAGTGTAAAAAGAAATATCTTACCCTTAAAACTACAAAGAAGCATTCTGTGAAAATCCATTCCGATCTATGCATTCGTCTAACAGAGTAGAAACTTTCTTTTGATTGAACAGTATTGAAGTACTCTTTCTGTAGAATCCGCAGGTGGACATTTGGAGCACATTGAGGCCTAAGATGAAAAACGAAATATCTTCCCATAAAAACAACACAGAAGCATTCTGTGAAAATTTTCTCTGTTCAGTGCATTCATCTAACAGAGTTGAAAATTTCTTTTTATTGAGCTGTTTTGAAACATTTGTTTATGTAGAATCTGCAAGTAGACATTTGGAGTGCTTTGAGGCCTACTGGAGAGAAAGGAATGTCTTCAAATAAAAACTACACAGAAGCCTTCTGTGAAACTTCTTTCTGATCTGTGCATTCAACTAACAGAGTTGAACCTTACTTTTGATTGAGCAGTTTTGAAACACCCAATTTGTTGAATCTGCAAGTGGACATTTGGAGAACATTGAGGCCTATGTTGTAAAAAGGAATTTCTTCAAATAGAAATTCCACAGAAAAATTCTGTGAAACTCCTTTCTCATCTGTACATTCAATTAACAGAGTTGAATCTTACTTTTGATTGAGCAGTTTTGAAACACTCTATTTGTAGAATATGCAAGGGGACATATGGAGAACATTGAGGCCTACGGTGAGAAACGAAATAAGTTTCCCTAAAAACTACACGGAAGCATTCTGTGAAACTTCTTTCTGTTCAGTGCATTCATCTCACAAAGCAGAAACTTTCTTTTGACTGAGCAGTTTGGAAACCCTCTTTTTGTAGAATCTGCAAATGGACAATTGGAGCAATTTGAAGCCTATCGTGGAAAAAGATATATCTTCAAATAAAAACTACACAGAAGCATTTTGTGAAACTACTTTCAGATCTGTGCATTCATCTAACAGAGTAGAACCTTTCTTTAGATTGAGCAGTTTTGAAACACTCTCTTGGTAGAATCTGCAAGTGGACATTTGGAGCGCTTAGAGGACTATGGCGAAAAAGGAAATATTTTCACATAAAAACTCCTCAGAAGCATTCTGCAAAACTTCTTTCTGATCTGTGTATTCATCCCACATAGTTGAACCTTTCTTTTGATTGGGTAGTTTTGAAACACTCTTTCTGTATAAACTGCAAGTGAGTATTTGAAGCGCTTTGAGGCCTACCGTGGAAAAAGGAATATCTTTAAATAAAAACTACACAGAAGCATTCTGTGAAACTTCTTTCTGATCTGTGCATTCAACTAACAGAGTTGAAGCTTACTGTTGATTGGGGAGTTTTGAAACACTCTTTTTGTAAAATCTGCAGGTGGAAATTTGGAGAACTTTGAGGCCTATGGTGAAAAAAGAAATATCTTCCCATAAAAACTACATGGAAGCATTTTGTGAAACTTCTTTCTGATCTGTACATTCAACTAGCAGACTTTAATCTTAGTTTTGATTGAGCAGTTTTGAAACAATCCATTTGTAGAATCTGCAAGCGGACATTTGGAGAACATAGAGGCCTGTGGTGAAAAACGAAATATCTTCCCCTAAAAACTACACGGAAGCATTCTGTGAAACTTCGTTCTGATTTGTGCATTCAACTAAGAGAGTTGAATCTTTCTTTCAGTTGAGCACCTTTGAAACCCACTATTTTTAGAATCTGCAAGTGGAAATTTCAGAACATTGAGGCCTACAGTGAAAAACGAAATATCTTCCCATAAAAACTACACAGAAGTATTCTGTGAAACTTCTTTCTATTCTCTTCATTCATCTCACAAAGTAGAATCTTTCTTTTGACTGAGCAGTTTTGAAACACTTTTTGTAGAATATGCTGTTGGACAATTCGAGCGCTTTGAGGCCTATTGTGGAAAAATGTATATCTTCAAATAAAAACTACACAGAAGCATTCTCTGAAACTACTCTCTAATCTGTGCATTCATCTCACTGAGCTGAACCTTTCTTTTGATTGAGCAGTTACAAAACACTCTTTTTGTAGAATCTGCAAGGGGACATTTGGAGAACAATGAAGCCTACGGTGAAAAACGAAATATCTTCCCCTAAAAACTACACGGAAGCATTCTGTGAAACTTCTTTCTGATCTGTACATTCAACTAACAGAGTTGAACCTTACTTTTGATTGAGCAGTTTTGAAACACTCTATTTGTAGAATCTGCAGGTAGACATTTGGAGAATATTGAGGCCTATGGTGAAAAATGAAATATCTTCCCATAAAAACTACACAGAAGCATTCTGTGAAACAACTTTCTATTGTGTTCATTCATCTCACAAAGTAGAACCTTTGTTTTGATTGAGCAGTTTTGAAACACTCTTTTTGTAGAATCTGCAAGTGGACATTTAGAGCGCTTTGAGGCCTATCATGGATAAAGGTATATCTTCAAATGAAAACTACACAGAAGCATTCTGTGAAACTGCTTCCTGATCTGTGCATTCATCTCACTGAGTTGAACCTTTCTTTTGATTGAGCTGTTTTGAAACACTCTTTTTGTAGAATCTGCAAGTGGCATTTGCAGAACATTGAGGCCTACAGTGAAAAACGAAATATCTTCCCATAAAAACTACACAGAAGCATTCTGTGAAACTTCTTTCTATTCTGTTCATTCATCTCAGAAAGTATAACCTTTCTTTTGATGGAGCAGTTTTGAAACACTCTTTTTGTAGAATATGCTGTTGGACATTTCGAGCGCTTTGAGGCCTATCTTGAAAAATGTCTATCTTCAAATAAAAACTACACAGAAGCATTCTGTGAAACTACTCTCTGATCTGTGCATTCATCTGACTGAGTTGAATCTTTCTTTTGATTGAGTAGTTTTGAAACACTCTTTTTGTAGAATCTGCAAGTGGACATTGGGAGAACATTAAGGTCTATGGTGAAAAAAGAAATATCTTCCCCTTAAAACTACACGGAAGCATTTTGTGAAACTTCTTTCTGATCTGTACATTCAACTAGCAGAGTTTAACCTTAGTTTTAATTGAGGAGTTTTGAAACAATCCATTTGTAGAATCTGCAAGTGGACATTTGGATAACATTGAGGCCTATGGAGAAAAACGAAATATCTTCCCCTAAAAACTACACGGAAGCATTCTGTGAAACTTCTTTCTGATTTGTGCATTCAACTAAGAGAGTTGAACCTTACTTTTGATTGAACAGCTTTGAAACACGCTATTTGTAGAATCTGCAAGTGGCATTTGCAGAACATTGAGGCCTACAGTGAAAAACGAAATATCTTCCCATAAAAACTACACAGAAGCATTCTAAGAAAATTCTTTCTATTCTGTTCATTCATCTCACAAAGTAGAACCTTTCTTTTGACCTAGCATTTTTGGAACACTCTTTTTGTAGAATCTGCAAGTGGACATTTGGAGGGCTTTGAGGCCTATCGTGGAAAACTGTATATCTTCAAATAAAAACTACACAGAAGCATTCTGTGAAACTACTTTTTGATCTGTGCAATCATCTCAATGAGTTGAACCTTTCCTTTGATTGTGCTGTTTTGAAACACTCTTTTTACAGAATCTGCAGGGGGATATTTGGATAATATTGAGGTATACGGTGAAAAATGAAATATCTTCCCCTTAACACTATACAGAAGCATTCTGTGAAACTTCTTTCTGATATGTGCATTCAACTAACAGATTTGAACCCTACTTTTGATTGAGCAGTTTTTAAACACACTTTTTGTAGAATCTGCAAGTGGACGTTTGGAGAACATTGAGAGCTTTGGTGAAAAAAAAAACATGTTCCCCTAAAAACTACATGGAAGCATTCTGTGAAACTTCTTCCTGATCTTTGCATTCAACTAACAGACTTTAACCTTAATTTTGATTGAGCAGTTTTGAAAAACTCTGTTTGTAGAATCTGCAACGGGACATTTGGAGAACATTAAGGCCTATGGTGAAAAAAGAAATATCTTCCACTAAAAACTACATGGAAGCATTTTGGGAAACTTCTTTCTGATCTCTACATTCAACTAGCAGAGTTTAACCTTAGTTTTAATTGAGCAGTTTTGAAACAATCCATTTGTAGAATCTGCAAGTGGACATTTGGATAACATTGAGGCCTATGGAGAAAAACGAAATATCTTCCCCTAAAAACTACACGGAAGCATTCTGTGAAACTTCTTTCTGATTTGTGCATTCAACTAAGAGAGTTGAACCTTACTTTTGATTGAACAGCTTTGAAACACACTATTTGTAGAATCTGCAAGTGGCATTTGCAGAACATTGAGGCCTACAGTGAAAAACGAAATATCTTCCCATAAAAACTACACAGAAGCATTCTAAGAAAATTCTTTCTATTCTGTTCATTCATCTCACAAAGTAGAACCTTTCTTTTGACTAAGCAGTTTTGAAAAACTCTTTTTGTAGAATATGCTGTTGGACATTTTGAGTGCTTTGAGGCCTATCGTGGAAAAATATATATCTTCAATTAAAAACTACACAGAAACATTCTGTGAAACTACTCTCTGATCTGCACATTCATCTCACTGAGTTGAACCTTTCTTTTGACTGAGCAGTTACGAAACACTCTTTTGTAGAATCTGAAAGGGGACATTTGGAGAACATTGAGGCCTACGGTGAAAAACGACATATCTTCCGCTAAAAACTACACGGAAGCATTCTGTGAAACTTCTTTCTGATCTGTGCATTCAACTAACAGAGTTGAACCTTACTTTTGATTGAGCAGTTTTGAAACACTCTATTTGTAGAATCTGCAAGTGGACATTTGGAGAACATTGAGACCTAGGGTGAAAAAAGAAAAGTCTTCCCCTAAAAACTACATGGAAGTATTCTGTGAAACTTCTTTCTGATCTCTGCTTTCAACTAACAGATTTTAAACTTACTTTTGAATGAGCAGTTATGAAACACTCTATTTGAAGTATCTGCAAGTAAACATGTGGAGAACCTTGAGACCTATGGTGAAAAATGAAATATATTCCCCTAAAAACTACACGGAAGCATTAAGTGAAACTTCTTTCCTATCTGTGCAATCAACTAAGAGTGTAGAATCTTACTTTTGATTGAGCAGTTTGAAACACTCTTTTGTAGAATCTGCAAGGGGACATTTGGAGAAAATTGAGGCCTACAGTGAAAAACGAAATATCTTCCAATAAAAACTACACGGAAGCATTCTGTGAAACTTCGTTCCATTCTGTTCATTCATCTCACAAAGTAGAACATTTCTTTTGACTGAGCAGTTTTGAAACACTCTTTTTGTAGAATCTGCAAGTGGACATTTGGAGCACTTTGAGGCCTATTGTGGAAAAAGTTATATCTTCAAATAAAAACTACACAGAAGCATTCTGTGAAACTACTTTCTGATCTACGCATTCATCTCACTCAGTTGAACCTTTTTATTGATTGAGCTGTTTTGAAACACTCTTTTTGTAGAATCTGCTAGTGGACATTTGAGAACTTTGAGGCCTATCGTGGAAAAAGGTTCATCTTCAAATAAAAACTACACAGAAGCATTCTGTGAAACTACTTTCTGATCTGTGCATTCATCTCACTGAGTTGAACCTTTCTTTTGATTCAGCAGTTTTGAAACACTCTTTCTGTAGAATCTGCAAGTGGACATTTGGAGAACATTGAGGCCTATGGTGAAAAAAGAAACATCTTCCCATAAAAACTACACAGAAGCATTCTTTGAAACTTCTTTCCAATGTGTGCATTCAACTAACAGAGTTTAACCTTAGTTTTGATAGAGCAGTTTAGAAATACGCTATTTGTAGAATCTGCAAGTGAATATTTGGAGAACATTGAGGCCTACGGTGAAAAAAGAATTATCTTCCCCTAAAAACTACAAGGAAGCATTCTGTGAAACTTCTTCCTGATTTGTGCATTCAACTACGAGCGTTGAACCTTACTTTTGATTGAGCAGTTTTGAAACCCTCTATTTGTAGAATCTGCATGTGGACATTTGGAGAACATAGAGGCCTACTGTGAAAAACAAAATATCATCACATAAACACTACACAGAGGCATTCTGTGAAACTTCTTTCTATTATTCTCATTCATCTCACTAAGTAGAACCTTTCTTTGGACAGAGCAGTTTTGAAGCACTCTTTTTGTACAATCTGCACGTGGACATTTGGAGCGCTTTGAGGCCTATCCTGGAAAAGGTGTATCTTCAAATAAAAACTACACAGAAGCATTCTGGAAACTTCTCTTTTCTGTGCATTCATCTCACAGTGTTGAAGCTTTCTTTTGATGGAGCAGTTTTGAAACACTCTTTTTGTAGAATCTGCAAGTGCACATTAGGTGAACATTGAGGCCCATAGTGAAAAATGAAATATCTTCAAGTGAAAACTACACAGAAGCATTCTGTGAAACAACTTTCTGATCTGTGCATTCATCTAACAGAGTAGAAATTTTCTTTTGATTGAGCAGTTTTGAAACACTCTTTTTATAGAATCTCCAAGTGAACATTCAGAGATCTTTGAGGCCTATGTTGAAAAACGAAATATCTTCAAGTAAAAACTACACAGAATACTTCGGTGAAATTTCTTTCTATTCTCTTCATTCATCTCACAGTGTTGAACCTTTCTTTTGAATCGGTAGTTTTGAAACACTCTTTCTGTATAAACTGCAAGTGGACGTATGGAGCGCTTTGAGGCCTATAGAGGGAAAAGGAATATCTTCAATTAATGCTACACAGAAGCATTCTGTGAAACATTTTTCTGATCTGTGCATTCAACTAGCAGATTTTAACCTTACTTTTGATTGAACAGTTTTGAAACAGTCTGTTTGTAGAATCTGCAAGTGGACATTTGGAGAACATTGAGGCCTATGGTGAAAAAAGAAATATCTTCCCATAAAAACTACATGGAAGCATTCTGTGAAACTTCTTTCTGATCTGTGCATTCAACTAACAGAGTTTAACCTTAGTTTTGATTGAGCAGTTTTGAAACACTCTATTTGTAGAATCTGCAAGTGGACATTTGGAGAACAATGACGCCTACAGTGAAAAACGAAATAAGTTCCCTTAAAAACAACATGGAAGCATTCTGTGATACTTCTTTCTGAACTGTGCATTCAACTAACAGACTTGAACATGACTTTTGATTGAGCAGTTTTGAAGCAATCTATTTGTAGAATCTGCAATTGGACATTTGGAGAACATTGAGGACTATGGTGAAAAAAGAAATATCTTCCCATAAAAACTACATGGAAGCATTCTGTGAAACTTCTTTCTGATCTGTGCATTCAACTAACAGAGTTTAACCTTAGTTTTGATTGAGCAGTTTTGAAACACTCTATTTGTAGAATCTGCAAGTGGACATTTGGAGAACATTGAGGCCTATGGTGAAAAACGAAATATCTTCCCCTAAAAACTACATGGAAGCATTCTGTGAAACTTCTTTCTGATCTGTGCATTCAACTAACAGAGTTGAACCTTACTTTTGATTGAGCAGTTTTGAAACACTCTATTTGTAGAATCTGCAAGTGGACATTTGGAGAACATTGAGGCCTACGGTGAAAAACGAAATATCTTCCCATAAAAACTACACAGAAGCATTCTGTGAAACTTCTTTCTGATCTGTGCATTCAACTAACAGAGTTGAACCTTACTTTTGATGGAGCAGTTTTGAAACACTCTTTCTGTATAAACTGCAAGTGGACATTTGGAGCGCTTTGAGGCCTATCGTGGAAAAAGGAATATCTTCAAATAAAAACTACACAGAAGCATTCTGTGAAACTTCTTTCTGATCTGTGCATTCAACTAACAGAGTTGAACCTTACTTTTGATTGAGCAGTTTTGAAACACTCTTTTTGTAGAATCTGCAAGTGGACATTTGGAGAACATTGAGGCCTATGGTGAAAAACGAAATATCTTCCCCTAAAAACTACACAGAAGCATTCTGTGAAACTTCTTTCTGATCTGTGCATTCAACTAACAGAGTTGAACCTTACTTTTGATTGAGCAGTTTTGAAACACTCTATTTGTAGAATCTGCAAGTGGACATTTGGAGAACATTGAGGCCTATGGTGAAAAACTAAATATCTTCCCCTAAAAACTACACGGAAGCATTCTGTGAAACTTCTTTCTGATCTGTGCATTCAACTAACAGAGTTGAACCTTACTTTTGATTGAGCAGTTTTGAAACACTCTTTCTGTATAAACTGCAAGTGGACATTTGGAGCGCTTTGAGGCCTATCGTGGAAAAAGGAATATCTTCAAATAAAAACTACACAGAAGCATTCTGTGAAACTTCTTTCTGATCTGTGCATTCAACTAACAGATTTGAACCTTACTTTTGATGGAGCAGTTTTCAAACACTCTTTTTGTAGAATCTGCAAGTGGACTTTGGAGAACATTGAGGCCTATGGTGAGAAAAGAAATATCTCCCTCTATAGAGTACACAGAAGCATTCTGTGAAACATCTTTCTGATCTGTGCATTTATGTAACGGTTTTGAACCTTTGTTTTGATTGAGCAGTTTTGAAAGATTCTTTTGGTGGCATCTGCAAGTGGACATTTAGAGAACTTTGAGGCCTATGCTGAAAAAGGACATATCTTCCGATAAAAACTACACAGAAGTATTCTGTGAAACTTCTTTCTGATATGTCCATTCATTTAACAGAGTTAAATCTTTCTTTTGACTGAGCAGTTTTGAAACACACTTTTTGTAGAATCTGCAAGTGGACAATGGGAGGACAGTGAGGTCGATGGTCAAAAAGAAATATCTTCCGCTAAAAACTTCATGGAAGCATTCTGTGAAACTTCTTTCTGATCTGTGCATTCAACTAACAGAGTTTAACCTTACTTTTGATTGAGCAGTTTTGAAACACTCTTTCTGTATAAACTGCAAGTGGACATTTGGAGAACATTGAGGCCTATGGTGAAAAACGAAATATCTTCCCCTAAAAATTACGCAGAAGCATTCTGTGAAACTTCTTTCTGATCTGTGCATTCAACTAACAGAGTTGAACCTTACTTTTGATTGAGCAGTTTTGAAACACTCTTTTTGTAGAATCTGCAAGTGGACATTTGGAGAACATTGAGGCCTATGGTGAAAAAAGAAATATCTTCCCCTAAAAACTACACGGAAGCATTCTGTGAAACTTCTTTCTGATCTGTGCATTCAACTAACAGAGTTGAACCTTACTTTTGATTGAGCAGTTTTGAAACACTCTTTCTGTATAAACTGCAAGTGGACATTTGGAGCGCTTTGAGGCCTATCGTGGAAAAAGGAATATCTTCAAATAAAAACTACACAGAAGCATTCTGTGAAACTTCTTTCTGATCTGTGCATTCAACTAACAGAGTTGAACCTTACTTTTGATGGAGCAGTTTTGAAACACTCTTTCTGTATAAACTGCAAATGGACATTTGGAGAGTTTTCAGGCCTATCATGGAAAGAGGAATATCTTCAAATAAAAACTACACAGAAGCATTCTGTGAAACTTCTTTCTGATCTGTGCATTCAACTAACAGACTTAAACCTTTCTTTTGATTGAGGAGGTTTGAAATACTCCATTTGTAAAATCTGTAAGTGGACATTTGGAGAACTTTGAGGCCTACAGTGAAAAAAGAAATATCTTCCTCTAAAAACTACACGGAAGCATTCTGTGAAACTTCTTTCTGATCTGTACATTCAACTAACACAGTTGAACCTTACTTTTGATGGAGCAGTTTTGAACATTCTTTCTGTAGAAACTGCAAGTGGACATTTGGAGTGCTATGAGGCCTATTGCGGAAAAAGGAATATCTTCAAATAAAAACTACACAGAAACATTCTGTGAAACCTCTTTCTGATCTGTGAATTCAACTAACACAGTTGAACCTTACTTTTGATTGAGCAGTTTTGAAACACACTTTTTGTAGAATCTGCAAGTTGGCATTTGGATAACATTGAGGCCTATAGTGAAAAAAGAAATACATTCCCCTAAAAGCTACAGGGAAGCATTCTGCGAAACTTCTTTCTGATCTGTGCATTGAACTAAGAGTGTTGAACCTTTCTTTTGATTGAGCCGTTTTGAAGCACTCTTCTTACAGAAACTGTAAGTGGACATTTGGAGCATTCTGTGGTCAATGGTGAAAAATGAAATATCTTCCCTAAAAAGTACACAGAAGGATTCTGTGAAACTTCTTTCTGATCTGTGCATTCAACTCACAGAGATGAACCCTTCTTTTGATTGAGCAGTTTTGAAACACTCTATTTGTAGAATCTACAAGTTTACATTTGGAGAACATTGAGGCCTATGGTGAAAAATGAAACATCTTCCCCAAAAAACTACATGGAATCATTCTGCGAAACTTCTTTCTCATCTGTGCATTCAACTAACAGAGTTGAACCTTACTTTTGATTGATTAGTTTTGAAACACTCTTTCTGTAAAAGCTGAAAGTGGACATTTGGAACGTTATGAGTTCTATCACGGAAAAAGGAATATCTTCATATAAAAACTACACAGAAGCATTCTGTGAAACTTCTTTCTGATCTGTGCATTCAACTAACTGAGTTGAACCTTACTTTTGATATAGCAGTTTTGAAACACTGTTTCTGTATAAACTGCAGGTGGACATTTTGAGGGCTTTGAGGCCTATCGTGGTAAGAGGAATATCTTCAAATAAAAACTACACAGAAGCATTCTTTGAAACTTCTTTCTGATCTGTGAATTCAACTAACAGAGTTTAACCTTACTTTTGATTGAGCAGTTTTAAACACTCTATTTGTAGAATCTGCAAGTGGACATTTGGAGAACATTGAGGCCTATGGTGAACAAAGAAATATCTTCCCATAAAAACCACACAGAAGCATTCTGTGAATCTTCTTTCTGATCTGTGCATTCAACTAACAGAGTTGAACCTTACTTTTGATTGAGCAGTTTTGAAACACTCTATTTGTAGAATCTGCAAGTGGATATTTGGACAACATTGAGGCCTATCGTGGAAAAAGTAATATCTTCCCATAAAAACTACACAGAAGCATTCTGTGAAAACTCTTTCTGATCTATGCATTCAACTAACAGAGTTGAACCTTAGCTTTGATTGAGCAGTTTTGAAATACTCTATTTGTAGAATCTGCAATTGGAAATGTGGAGAATATTGAGGCCTGTGGTGAAAAACGAAATATCTTCCCCTAAGAACTACATGGAAGCATTCTGTGAAAGTTCCTTCTTATCTGTGCATTCAAGTAACAGAGTTGAACCTTACTTTTGATTGAGCAGTTTTGAAACACTCTTTCTGTATAAACTGCAAGTGGATATTTGGAGCGCTTTGAGGCCTATCCTGGAAAAAGCAATATCTTCAAATACAAAGTACACAGAAGCATTCTGTGAAATTTCTTTCTGATCTGTGCATTCAACTAACAGAGTTGAATCTTACTTTTGATTGAGCAGTTTTGAAACACTCTATTTCTAGAATCTGCATATCGACATTTGGAGAACATTCAGGCCTATGGTGAAAAAAGAAACATCTTCCCCTAAAAACTACACGGAATCATCCTGTGAAACTTCTTTCTGAACTGTGCATTCAACTAACAGAGTTTAACCTTACTTTTGTTATGTCAGTTTTGAAACACTCTTTCTGTATAAACTGCAAGTTGACATTTGGAGTGCTTTGAGGCCTATCACGGAAAAAGGAATATCTTCAAATAAAAACTACACAGAAGCATTCTGTGAAACTCCTTTCTCATCTGTGCATTCAACTAACAGAGTTGAACCTTACTTTTGATTGGGCAGTTTGAAACACTCTATTGGTAGAATCTGCAAGGGGACAAATGCAGCACATTGAGGCCTATGGTGAGAAACGAAATATCTTCCCTTAAAAACTACATGGAAGCATTCTGTGAAACTTCTTTCTGATCTGTGCATTCACCTAACACACATGAAACTTACTTTTCTTTGGGCAGTTTTGGAACACTCTATTTGTACTATCTTCAAGTGGACATTTGGAGAAATTTGAGGCCTATGGTGAAAAAAGAACTATCTTCCCCTAAAAACTCACCGGAAGCATTCTGTGAAACTTCTTTCTGATCTGTGCATTCAACTAACAGAGTTGAACCTTAATTTGATTGAGCAGTTTTGAAACACTCTTTTTGTATAAACTGCAAGCGGATATTTGGAGCGCTTTGTGGCCTATCCTGGAAAAAGCAATATCTTCAAATAAAAACTACACAGAAGCATTCTGTGAATCTTCTTTCTAATCTGTGCATTCAACTAACAGAGTTGAACCTTACTTTTGATTGAGCAGTTTTGAAGCACTCTTTTTGTACAATCTGCACGTGGACATTTGGAGCGCTTTGAGGCCTATCCTGGAAAAGGTGTATCTTCAAATAAAAACTACACAGAAGCATTCTGTGAATCTTCTTTCTAATCTGTGCATTCAACTAACAGAGTTGAACCTTACTTTTGATTGAGCAGTTTGGAAACACTCTTTCTGTAGAAACTGTAAGTGGAAATTTCGAGCACTTTGAGGCCTCTCATGGAAAAAGGAATATCTTCAAATAAAAACTACACAGAAACATTCTGTGAAACTCCTTTCTGATCTCTGCATTCAACTAACAGAATTGAACATGACTTTTGATTGAGCAGTTTTGAAACACTCTATTTGTAGAATCTGCAAGTGGATATTTGGAGAAATTGGAGGCCTACGGTGAAAAACGAAATACCTTCCCCTAAAAACTACACAGAAGCATTTTGTGAAACTGCTTTCTGATCTGTGCATTCAACTAACAGAGTTGAACCTTACTTTTGATTGAGGAGTTTTGAAACACTCTATTTGTAGAATCTGCAAGGGACATATGGAGAACATTGAGACCTATGGGGAAAAATGAAATATGTTCCCCGAAAAACTACACGGAAGCATTCTTTGAATCTTCTTTCTGAACTGTGCATTCAACTAACAGAGTTGAATCTTACTTTTGATTCAGCAGTTTTGAAACACACTTTTTGTAAAATGTGCAATTGGACATTTGGAGAACGTTGAGACCTATCGTGGAATAAGGTATATCTTCCCATAAAAACTACACAGAAGTATTTTGTGAAACTGCTTTCTGATCTGTGCATTCAACTAACAGAGTAGAACCTTACTTTTGATTGAGGAGTTTTGAAACACTCTATTTGTAGAATCTGCAAGGGGACATATGGAGAACATTGAGACCTATGGGGAAAAATGAAATATGTTCCCCGAAAAACTACATGGAAGCATTCTTTGAATCTTCTTTCAGAACTGTGCATTCAACTAACAGAGTTGAATCTTACTTTTGATTCAGCAGTTTTGAAACACACTTTTTGTAAAATGTGCAATTGGACATTTGGAGAACGTTAAGACCTCTCGTGGAATAAGGTATATCTTCCCATAAAAACTACACAGAAGCGTTCTGTGAAACATCTTTCTGATCTGTGTATTCAACTAACAGAGTAGATCCTTACTTTTGATTGACCAGTTTTGAAACACTCTATTTGTATAATCTGCAAGTGGACATTTGAAGAACATTGAGGCCTATCGTCAAAAAAGAAATAAGTTCCCCTAAAAACTACACGGAAGCATTCTGTGAAACTACTTTCATATCTGTGCATTCAACTAATAGATTTGAACCTTACTATTGAGTGAGCAGTTTTGAAACACTCTTTTTGTAGAATCTGCATGGGGACATATGGAGAACATTGAGGCCTACGGTAAAAAAAGAAATATCTTCCCCTAAAAATTATACAGAAGCATTCTGTGAATTTTCTTTATGAACCATGTGTTCAACTAACAGAGTTGAACCTTACTTTTGATTGAGCATCTTTGAAACAATCTATTTGTAGAATCTGCAAGTGGACATTTGGAGAACATTGAGGCCTAGGGTGAAAAAAGAAATATCTTCCTTTAAATACTACATGGAAGCCTTCTGTGAAATTTTTTCGGATCTGTGTATTCAACTAACAGAGTTTAACCTTAGTTTTAATTGAGCATTTTTGAAACACTCTATTTGTATAATCTGCAAGTGGACATTTTGAGAACCTTGAGGCGTACGGTGAAAAACTAAATAACTTTCCCTAAAAGCTACACAGAAGCATTCTGTGAAACTTCTTTCTGATCTGTGCATTCAACTAACAGACTTTTACCTTACTTTTGAAATAACAGTATTGAAAAACTCTATTTGTATAATCTGCAAGGGGATATAGGGAGAACATTGAGGCCTATGATGAGAAACGAAATATCTTCCCTTAAAAGCTACACGGAAGCATTCTGTGAATCTTCTTTCTGATCTGGGCATTCAACTAACAGAGTTTAAACTTACTTTGGATAGAGCAGTTTTGAAACACACTATTTTTACAATCTGCAAGTGGACATTTGGAGAATATTGAGGCCCATCGTGGAAAAAGATGTATCTTCACATAAAAAATACACAGAAGCATTCTGTGAAACTTCTTTCTGATCTGAGCATTCAACTAACAGAGTAGAACCTTTCTTTTGATTGAGCAGGTTTGAAACACTCTTTTTGTAGACTCTGCAAGTGGACTCTGGAGATCTTTGAGTCCTATGGTGATAAACGAAATATCTTCAAGTAAAGACTACACAGAATAATTCTGTGAATTTTCTTTATGAACCATGTGTTCAACTAACAGAGTTGAACCTTACTTTTGATTGAGCATCTTTGAAACAATCTATTTGTAGAATCTGCAAGTGGACATTCGGAGAATTTTGAGGCCTATCGTGGAAAAAGGTATATCTTCCCATAAAAACTACACAGAAGCATTCTGTGAAACTTCTTTCTGATCTGGGCATTCAACTAACAGAGTTTAAACTTACTTTGGATAGAGCAGTTTTGAAACACTCTTTTTGTGGAATCTGCAAGTGGATATTTGGAGAACTTTGAGGCCTATTGTGGAAAAAGGAATATCTTCAAATAAAAGCTACACAGAAGCATTCTGTGAAACTTCTTTCTGATCCGTGCATTCAAATAATAAAGTTTAACCTTAGTTTTGATTCAGTAGTTTTGAAACACTCTATTTGTAGAATCTGCAAGGGGAAATGTGGAGAAAATAGAGGCCTATGGTGAAAAACGAAATATCTTCCAGTAAAATCTACACAGAATACTTCTGTGAAATTTCTTTCTATTCTTTGCATTCGTCTCACAGTGTTGAACCTTTCTTTTGATTGAGTAGTTTTGAAACAATCTTTCTGTATAAACTGCAAGCAGATATTTGGAGCACTTTGAGGCCTATCCTGGAAAAAGAAATATCTTCAAATAAAAACTACAAAGAAGCATTCTTTGAAACATCTTTCTGATCTTTGCATTCAACTAACAGAGTTGAAACTTACCTTGGATTGAGGAGTTTTGAAACACACTTTTCTTAGAATCTGCAAGCGGACATTTGGAGAACTTTGAGGCCTATGGTGAAAAAGGAAATATCTTCCCATAAAAATTACACGGAAGCATTCTGTGAAACTCCTTTCTGACCTGTGCATTCAACTAACAGAGTTGAACCGTACTTTTGATTGAGCAGTTTTGAAACAATCTATTTGTAGAATCTGCAAGTGGACATTTGGAGAAAATTGAGGTCTATTGTGGAAAAAGGTATATCTTCAAATAAAAACAACACAGAAGCATTCTGTGAAACTTCTTTCTGATCTGTGCATTCAACTAACAGAGTTGAAACTTACTTTTGATTGAGCAGTTTTGAAACACTCTATTTGTAGAATCTGCAAGTGGACATTTGGAGAACATTGAGGCCTACGGTGAAAAACGAAATATCTTCCCATAAAAACTACACAGAAGCATTCTGTGAAACTTCTTTCTATTCTGTTCATTCATCTCACAAAGTAGAACCTTTCTTTTGACTGAGCAGTTTTGAAACACTCTTTTTGTAGAATCTGCAAGTGGACATTTGGAGCGCTTTGAGGCCTATCGTGGAAAAAGGTATATCTTCAAATAAAAACTACACAGAAGCATTCTGTGAAACTACTTTCTGATCTGTGCATTCATCTCACTGAGTTGAACCTTTCTTTTGATTGAGCTGTTTTGAAACACTCTTTTTGTAGAATCTGCAAGGGGATATTTGGAGAATATTGAGGCATACGGTGTAAAACGAAATATCTTCCCCTTAAAACTACACAGAAGCATTCTGTGAAACTACTTTCTGATCTGTGCATTCATCTAACAGAGTAGAACATTTCTTTTTATTGAGCAGTTTGGAAACACTCCTTCTGTAGAAGCAGCAAGTGGATATTTGAAGAACATTGAGGCCTCGGGTGAAAAAAGAGATATCTTCCCATAAAAACTACATTGAAGCAATCTGTGAAACTTCTTTCTGATCTATCTATTCAACTAACATAGTTTAACCTTACTTTTCAATGAGGAGTTTTGAAACACTCTTTCTGTATAAACTGCAACGGGACATTTGGAGTGCTTAGAGGCCTATCGTGTAAAAAGGAATATCTTCAAATAAAAACTAAACAGAAGCATTCTGTGAAACTTGTTTCTGATCTGTGCATTCATCTAACACAGTTGAACCTTACTTTCGATTGAGCACTTTTGCCACACTCTTTTTGTAGAATCTGCAAGTGGACATTTGGAGAACATTTAAGCCTATGGTGAAAAAAGAAATATCTTCCCCTAAAAACTACATGGAAACTTTCTGTGAAACTTCTTTCTGGTCTGTGCATTCAGCTAACAGAGCTTAACCTTACTTTTTATTGAGCGGTTTTCAAACATTCTTTCTGTAAACTGCAAGTGGACATTTGCAGCGCTTTGGGGCCTGTCGTGGAAAAAGGAATATCTTCAAATAAAAACTACACAGAAGCATTCTGTGAAACTTCTTTCTGATCTGTGCATTCAACTAACAGAGTTGAACCTTACTTTTGATTGAGCAGTTTAGAAACACTCTATTTGTAGAATCTGCAAGTGGATATTTGGAGAATATTGAGGCATATGGTGTAAAAGGAAATATCTTCTCCTTAAAACTACACAGAAGCATTCTGTGAAACTACTTTCTGATCTGTGCATTCATCTTACAGAGTAGAACCTTTCTTTAGTGTGATCAGTTTTGAAACACTCTTTTTGTAGAATCTGCAAGTGGACATTTGGAGATCTTTGAGGCCTTTGGTGAAAAACGAAATATCTTCAAGTGAAAACTACACAGAATATTTCTGTAAAATTTCTTTCTGTTCTCTGTGTTCATCTCACAGGGTTGAAACTTTCTTTTGATTGGGTAGTTTTGAAACACTCTTTCTGTATAAACTTGAAATGGACATTTGGAGCGCTTTGAGGCCTATCGTGGAAAAAGAAATATCTTCAAATAAAAACTACACAGAAGGATTCTGTGAAACTTCTTTCCGATCTGTGCATTCAACCAATAGAGTTGAACCTTACTTTTGATGGACCAGTTTAGAAACACCGTTTTTGAAGAATCTGCAATTGGACATTTGGAGAATATTGAGGCCTATGGTGAGAAAAGAAATATCTTCCCCTAAAAAGTACACAGAAGCATTCTGTGAAGCTGCTTTCTAATCTGTGCATTGTACTAACAGAATTGAACTCTACTTTTATTGAGCAGTTTTTAAACATTCTAATTGTGGAATCTGCAAGTGGACATTTGGAGAACATAGACGCCAACAGTGAAAAATGAAATATCTTCCCATCAAAACTAGCCAGAAGCATTCTGTGAAACTTCTTTCCATTCTGTTCATTCATCTCACAAAGTGGAACCATTCTTTTGACTGATCAGTTTTGAAACACTCTTTTTGTAGAATATGCAAATGGACATTTAGGGCGTTTTGAGGCCTATCGTGGAAAAAGGAATATTTTCAAATAAAAACTACACAGAAGCATTCTGTGAAACTTCTTTCTGATCTGTGCATTCAACTAACAGAGTTGAGCCTTATTTTGATGGAGCAGTTTTGGAACACTCTTTTTGTAGAATCTGCAAGTGGACATTTTTGAACATTGAGGTCTATCTTGGAAAAAGGAATATCTTCAAATGAAAACTACACCTAAGTATTCTGTGAAAGTTGTTTCTGATCTATGCGTTCAACTAACAGAGTTGAACCTTACTTTTGATTGAGCAGTTTTGAAACACTCTTTTTGTATATCCTGCAAGTGGACATTTGGAGAACATTCAGGCCTATGGTAATAAAAGAAATACCTCCCCATAGAAACTACACGGACGCATTCTGTTAAACTTCTTTCTGATCTGTGCATTCAACTAACAGAGATTAACCTTAGTTTTGATTGACCGGTTTTGAAACACTCTGTTTGTAGAATCCGCAAGGGGACATTTGGAAAACTTTGAGGCATATGGTGAAAAACTAAATACCTTCCAATTAATACTACATGGAAGCATTCTGTGAAACTTCTTTCTGTTCTGTGCATTCAACTAACAGAGTTGAACCTTACTTTTGATAGAATGGTATTGAGACACTCTATTTGTAGAATCTGCAAGTGGACATTTGGGGGACATAGAGGCCTACGGTGAAAAATGAAATATCTTCCCGTAAAAACTACACAGAAGCATTCTGTGAAACTTCTTACTATTCTATTCATTCATCTCACAAAGTAGAGCCTTTCTTTTGACCCAGCAGTTTTGAGACACTCTTTTTGTAGAATCTTCCATTGGACATTTGGAGCGCTTTGACGCCTATCGTGCAAAAAAGAATAACATAAAATAAAAAACACACAGAAGCATTCTGTGAAACTACTTCCTGATCTATGCATTCATCTAACAGAGTAGAACCTTTCTTTTGATTGAGCAGTTTTGAAACACTCTTTCTGTATATACTGCCAGTGGACATTTGGAGCGCTTTGAGCCCAATCGTGTAAAAAGGACTATCTTCAAATAAAAACTACACAGAAACATTCTGTGAAACTTATTTCTGATCTGTGCATTCAACTAACAGAATTGAACTTTACTTTTGATTGAGTAGTTTTGAAACACTCTTTTTGTAGAATCTGCAAGTGAACATTTGGAGAACATTCAGGCCTAAGGTGAAAAAAGAAATATCTTCCCATAAAAACTACACGGAAGAATTCTGTGAAACTTCTTTCTGATCTGTGCATTCAACTAACAGAGTTTAACCTTAGTTTTGATTGAGCACTTTTGAAACACTCTATTTGTAGAATTTGCAAGTGGACATTTGGAGAACATTGCCGTCTACGGTGATAAACGAAATATATTCCCCTAAAGACTACATGGAACGATTCTGTTATACTTTTTTCAGATCTGTGCATTGAATTAACAGAGTTGAACCTTACTTATGATTGAGCAATTTTGAAACACTCTATTTGTAGTATCTGCAAGTTGACATTTGGAGAACATAGAGGCCTACCATAAAAAATGAAATATCTTCCCATAAAAACTACACAGAATCATTCTTTGAAACTTCTTTCTATACTGTTGAATCATCTCACAAAGTAGAACCTTTCTTTTGACTGAGCAGTTTTGAAACACTCTTTGTAGAATCTGCAAGTGGACATTTGGAGATCTTTGAGGCCTATGGTAAAAAACGAAATATCTTCAAGTAAAAACTACACAGAATTCTTCTGCGAAATTGCTTTCTATTTTCTGCATTCATCTCACAGTGTTGAACCTTTCTTTTGATTGGGTAGTTTTGAAATACTCATTCTGTATAAACTGCCAGTGGACATTTGGAGCACTTTGAGGCCCATCGTGGAAAAAGGAATATCTTCAAATAAAAACTACAGAGAAGCATTCTGTGAAACTGCTTTCTGATCCGTGTTTTCATCTCATGGAGTTGAACCTTTTTTTTGATTGGGCAGTTTTGAAACCCTCTTTTTGTAGAATCTGCATGGGGATATTTGGAGAATTTTGAGGCATATGGTGTAAAACGAAATATTTCCCCTTAAAACTACACAGAAGCATTCTGTGAAACTTCTTTCTGATCTGTGCATTCAACTAACAGAGTTGAACCTTACTTTTGATTGTGTAGTTTTGAAACACTCTTTTTGTAGAATCTGCAAGAGGACATTTGGAGAACATACAGGCCTATGGTGAAAAAAGAAACATCTTCCCATAAAAATTACACGGAACAGTTCTATGAAACTTCTTTCAGATCTGTGCATTCATCTAACAAAGTAGAAACTTTCTTTTAATTGCGCAGTTTTGAAACACTCTATTTGTAGGATCTGCAAGTGGACATTTAGAGAACATTGTGGCCTACGGTGAAAAACGAAATATCTTCCCCTAAAAACTGCATGGAAGCATTCTGTGAAACTTCTTTCTGATCTGTGTATTCAACTAATAGAGTTCAACCTTACTTTTGATTGAGCAGTTTTGAAACACTCTTTTTGTAAAACGTGCATGTGGACATTTGGAGATCATTCAGGCCTATGGTAAAAAAAAAGAGATATCTTCCCATAGAAACTACATAGAAGCATTCTGTGAAACTTCTTTCTGATCTGTGCATTCAACTAATAGAATTTAACCTTAGTTTTGATTGACCAGTTTTGAAACACTCTATTTGTAGAATCTGCAACGGGACATTTGGAGAACATTGAAGCATATGGTGAAAAACTAAATATCTTCAAATTAAAACTACATGGAAGCATTCTGTGAAACTTCTTTCTGATCTGTGCATTCAACTAACAGAGTTGAACCTTACTTTTGATAGAGTAGTTTTGAGACACTCTATTTGTAGAATCTGCAAGTGGACATTTGAAGAACATAAAGGCCTACGGTGAAAAATGAAATATTTTCCCATAAAAACTACACAGAAGCATTCTGTGAAACTTCTTTCTATTCTACTCATTCATCTCACAAGGTAGAACCTTTCTTTTGACTCAGCAGTTTTGAAACACTCTTTTTGTAGAATATGCCAGTGGACATTTGGAGTGTTTTGGGGCCTATCGTGGAAAAAGGCATAACTTCAAATAAAAACTACACAGAAGCATTATGTGAAACTACTTTCTGATCTGTGCATTCATCTGACAGAGTAGAACCTTTCTTTTGATTGAGCAGTTTTGAAACACTCTTTCTGTATATACTGCCAGTGGACGTTTGGAGCTCTTTGAGCCCAATCGTATAAAAAGGAATATCTTCAAATAAAAACTACACAGAAGCATTCTGTGAAACTTATTTCTGATCTGTGCGTTCAACTAACAGAATTGAACTTTACTTTTGATTGAGTAGTTTTGTAACACTCTTTTTGTAGAATCTGCAAGTGAACATTCGGAAAACATTCAGGCCAAAGGTGAAAAAAGAAATATTTTCCCATAAAAACTACACGGAAGAATTCTGTGAAACTTCTTTCTGATCTGTGCATTCAACTAACAGAGTTTAACCTTAGTTTTGATTGAGCACTTTTGAAACACTCTTTTTGTGGAATCTGCAAGTGGACATTTTGAGCGCTTTGAGGCCTGTCATGGAAAAAGGTATATCTTCAAATAAAAACTACACAGAAGCATTCTGTGAAACTTCTTTCCTATCTGTGCATTCAACTAACAGAGTTGAAACTTTCTTTGGGTTGAGTTTTGAAACACTCTTTTCGTAGTATCTGCAAGTGGATATTTAGAGATCATTGAGGCCTATGGTGAAAAACGAAATATCTTCAAGTACAAACTACACAGAATACTTGTGTGAAATTTCTTTCTATTTTCTGCATTCATGTCACAGTGTTGAACCTTTCTTTTAATTGGGTAGTTTTGAAACACACTTTCTGTATAAACCGCCAGTGCACATTGGGAGCGCTTTGAGGGTTATCGTGGAAAAAGTAATATCTTCAAATAAAAACTACCCAGAAGCATTCTGTGAAACTTATTTCTGATCTGTGCATTCAACTAACAGAGTTGAACCTTACTTTTGATTGAGGAGTTTTGAAACACTCTTTCTGTATAAACTGCAAGTGGACATTTGGAGCGCTTTGAGGCCTATCGTGGAAAAAGGAATATCTTCAAATAAAAACTACACAGAAGCATTCTGTGAAACTTCTTTCTGATCTGTGCATTCAACTAACAGAGTTGAACCTTACTTTTGATTGAGCAGTTTTGAAACACTCTATTTGTAGAATCTGCAAGTGGACATTTGGAGAACATTGAGGCCTACGGTGAAAAACGAAATATCTTCCCCTAAAAACTACACGGAAGCATTCTGTGAAACTTCTTTCTGATCTGTGCATTCAACTAACAGAGTTGAACCTTACTTTTGATTGAGCAGTTTTGAAACACTCTTTTTGTAGAATCTGCAAGTGGACATTTGGAGATCTTTGAGGCCTATGGTGAAAAACGAAATATCTTCAAGTAAAAACTACACAGAATACTTCTGTGAAATTTCTTTCTATTCTCTGCATTCATCTCACAGTGTTGAACCTTTCTTTTGATTGGGTAGTTTTGAAACACTCTTTCTGTATAAACTGCAAGTGGACATTTGGAGCGCTTTGAGGCCTATCGTGGAAAAAGGAATATCTTCAAATAAAAACTACACAGAAGCATTCTGTGAAACTTCTTTCTGATCTGTGCATTCAACTAACAGAGTTGAACCTTACTTTTGATTGAGCAGTTTTGAAACACTCTTTTTGTAGAATCTGCAAGTGGACATTTGGAGAACATTGAGGCCTATGGTGAAAAAAGAAATATCTTCCCATAAAAACTACATGGAAGCATTCTGTGAAACTTCTTTCTGATCTGTGCATTCAACTAACAGAGTTTAACCTTAGTTTTGATTGAGCAGTTTTGAAACACTCTATTTGTAGGATCTGCAAGTGGACATTTGGAGTGCTTTGAAGCCTAATGTGGAAAAAAGTATATCTTCAAATAAAAACTACACAGAAGCATTCTGTGAAACTACTTTCTGATCTGTGCATTCATCTCACTGAGTTCAATTTTTCTTTTGATTGAGCTGTTTTGAAACACTCTTTTTGTAGAATCTGCAAGGGGATATTTGGAGAATATTGAGGCATACGGTGTAAAACGAAATATCTGCCCCTTAAAACTACACAGAAGCATTCTGTGGAACCACTTTCTGATCTGTGCATTCATCTAACAGAGTAGAACTTTTCTTCTGATTCAGCAGTTTTGAAACACTCTTTTTGTAGAATCTCCCAGTGGACAACTGGTGATCTTGGAGGCCTATGGTGAAAAACGAAATATCTTCAAGTAAAAAATACACAGAATATATCCGTGAAACTTTTTTCTGTTCTCTGCATTCATCTCACAGTGTTGAACCTTTGTTTTGATTTGGTAGTTTCGAAACACTCTTTCTGTATAAAATGCAATTGCACATTTGGAGCGCTTTGAGGCCTATCATGGAAAAAGGAATATCTTCACATAAAAACTACACAAAAGCATTCTGTGAAGCTGCTTTCTGATCTGTTCAGTCAACTAACAGATTTGAACCATACTTTTGATTGAGCAGTTTTGAAACACTCTTTTTGTAGGATCTGCAAGTGGACATTTGGAGAACATTGAGGCCTATGGTGAAAAAAGAAATATCTTCCCATAAAAACTACATGGAAGCATTCTGTGAAAATTCTTTCTGATCTGCGCATTTAACTAACAGAGTTGAACCTTTCTTCTGATTGAGTAGTTTTGAAACACCCTCTTTGTAGAATCTGCAAGTGGACACTTGGAGATCTTTGAGATCTATGGTGAAAAACGAAATATCTTCAAGTAAACACTACACAGAATACTTCTGTGAAATTTCTCTCTATTCTCTGCATTCATCTCACAGTGTTGAACCTTTCTTTTGATTGGGTAGTTTTGAAACACTCCTTCTGTATAAACTGCAAGTGGACATTTAGAGCGCTTTGATGCCTATTGTGGAAAAAGGAGTATCTTCAAATTAGAACTACACAGAAGCATTCTGTGAACCTTCTTTCTGATCTGTGCATTCATTCAACTAACAGAGTAGAACGTTACCTTTGTTTGAGCAGTTTTGAAACACTTTATTTGTAGAATCTGCAAGTGGACATTTGGAGAACACTGAGCCTACGTTGAAAAATGAAATATCTTCCCCTAAAAACTACATGGAAGCATTCCGTGAAACTTCTTTCTGATCTGTGCATTCGAGTAACAGACTTGAACCTTATTTTGGATCTAGCAGTTTTGAAACACTCTATTTGTAGAATCTGCAGGTGAACATTTGGAGGATATTGATTCCTATGGTTAAAAACGAAATACCTTCACATAAAAAATACACAGAAGCATTCATTGAAACTTCTCTCTGATCTCTGCATTCATCTGACAGAGATGAACCATTCTTTTGACTGAGCAGTTTTGAAAAACTCTTTTTGTAGAATCTGCAGGAGGACATTTGGAGCGCTTTCAGGCCTATGTTGAAAAAGAAAATTTCTTCAAATAAAAACTACGCAGAAACATTCTGTGAACCTTCTTTCTGATCTGTGCATTCATTCAACTAACAGAGTAGAACGTTACCTTTGTTTGAGCAGTTTTGAAACACTTTATTTGTAGAATCTGCAAGTGGACATTTGGAGAACACTGAGCCTACGTTGAAAAATGAAATATCTTCCCCTAAAAACTACATGGAAGCATTCCGTGAAACTTCTTTCTGATCTGTGCATTCGAGTAACAGACTTGAACCTTATTTTGGATCTAGCAGTTTTGAAACACTCTATTTGTAGAATCTGCAGGTGAACATTTGGAGGATATTGATTCCTATGGTTAAAAACGAAATACCTTCACATAAAAAATACACAGAAGCATTCTGGGAAATTCCTTTCTATTCTGTTCATTCATCTCACAAAGTAGAACCTTTGTTTTGACTGAGCAGTTCTGAAACACTCTTTTTGTAGAATCTGCAATTGGACATTTGGAGCGCTTTCAGGCCTATCGTGGAAAAAGAAATATCTTCAAATAAAATCTACAGAGAAGCATTCTGTGAAACTTCTTTCTGACCTGTGTCTTCATTTAACAGAGTAGAACATTTCTTTTGATTGAGCAGTTTTGAAACTCTCTTTTTGTAGAATATGCAGGTGGACATTCGGAGCGCTATGAGGCCTATTGCGGGAAAAGGAATATCTTCAAATAACAACTACACAGAAGCATTGTGTGAAACTTCTTTCTGATCTGTGCATTCATATCACTGCGTTGAACCTCTCTTTCCATTGAGCTGTTTTGAAACACTCTTTTTGTAGAATCTGCAAGTGGATATTTGGAGAACATTGAGGCCGACGGTAAAAAACGAAATATTTTGTCATTAAAACTACGCAGAAGTATTCTGTGAAACTTCATTCTGATCTGTGCATTCATCTAATGGAGTAGAATATTTCTTTTGATTGAGCGGTTTTGAAACTCTCTTTTTGTAGAATCTGCAAGTGGACATTTGGAGGGCTATGAGTCCTATCGTGGAAAAAGGAATATCTTCAAATAAAAACTACACAGAAGCATTCTGTAAAACCTCTTTCAGATCTGTGCATTGATTTCACTGTGTTGAACCTTTCTTTTCATTGAGCTGTTTTGAAACACTCTTTTTGGAGAATCTGCAAGAGGATATTTGAGAATATTGAGGCCTATGGTGAAAAACGAAATATTTTGCCATTAAAATTACACAGAAGCATTCTGTGAAACTTCTTTCTAATCTGTGCATTTATGTCACTGCGTTGAATCTTTCTTTTCATTGAGCTGTTTTGAAACACTCTTTTTGTAGAATCTGCAAGTGGATATTTGGAGAAAATTGAGGCCTACAGTAAAAAATGAAATATCTTGGAATTAAAACTACCCAGAAGTATTCTGTGAAACTTCTTTCTGATCTGTGCATCTATATCACTTATTTGAAGTTTTCATTTCATTGAGCTGTTTTGAAACACGCTTTTTGTAGAATCTGCAAGTGGATATTTGGAGAACATTGAGGCCTATGGTGAAATACGAAATATCTTGCCATTAAAACTACACAGAAGCATTCTGTGAAACTTCGTCCTGATCCGTGCATTCATTTTACAGAGTAGAACATTTCTTTTGATTGAGCAGTTTTGAAACTCTCTTTTTGTAGAATCTGCAAGTGGACATTTGTAGTGCTATGAGGCCTATCGTGGAAAAAGGAATATCTTCAAATAAAAACCACAAAGAAGCATTCCGTGAAACTTCTTTCTGATCTGTGCATCCATATCCCTTCGTTGAACATTTATTTTCGTTGAGCTGTTTTGAAACACTCTTTTTGTAGAATCTGCAAGTGGATATTTGGAGAACATTGAGGCCTATGGTGAAATACGAAATATCTTGCCATTAAAACTACACAGAAGCATTCTGTGAAACTTCGTTCCGATCTGTGCATTCATTTTACAGAATAGAACATTTCTTTTGATTGAGCAGTTTTGAAACTCTTTTTTAGAATCTGCAAGTGGACATTTGTAGTGCTATGAGGCCTATCGTGGAAAAAGGAATATCTTCAAATAAAAACTACACAGAAGCATTCCGTGAAACTTCTTTCTGATCCGTGCATCCATATCCCTTCATTGAACCTGTATTTTCGTTGAGCTGTTTTGAAACACGCTTTTTGTAGAATCTGCAAGTGGAAATTTGGAGAACAATGAGGCTTTCAGTGAAAAACGAAATAACTTGCCATAAAAATTACACAAAAGCACTGTGTTAAACTTCTTTCTACTCTGTGCATTCATCTCACAGAGTGGAACCTCTCTTCTGATTGAGCAGTTTTGAAACTCTTGATTTGTGGAATCTGCAAGTGGACATTTGGGGAACATTGAGTCCTATGGTGAAAAACCAAACATCTTCCAATGAAAACTACACCGAAGCATTCTGTGAAACTTCTTTCAGGTCTTTGCATTCATGTAACGGAGTTGAACGTTTCTTTTGATTGAGCTGTTTTGAAATGCTCTTTTTGTAGAATCTGCAAGTGGACATTTGGAGAAGATTGAGGCCTATGTTGAAAAATGAAACATCTTCCACTAAAAATTAACACAGAAGCATTTTGTGAAACTTCTTTCTTTTCTGTTCATTCACCTCACAGAGTAGAAACTTTCTTTTCATTGAGCAGTTTTGAAACTCTCTTTTTGTAGAATCTGCAAGTGAACATTTGGTGCGCTTTGAGGACTATCGTGGAAAAAGAAATATCTTCAAATAAAAATTACACAGAAGCATTCTGTGAAACTTCTTTCTGTTCTGTTCATTCATCTCACAGACTTGAACCTTTCTTTTGATTGAGCAATTTCAAAACACTCTTTTTGTGGAATCTGCAAGTGGACATTTGGAGCGCTTTCAGGCCTATGGTGACAAATGAAATATCTTCAAACAAAAATGACACAGAAGCATTCTGTGAAACTTCTTTCTGATCTGTGCATTTGTCTAAAAAGTTGAACCTTTCTATTGATTGAGCAGTTTTGAAACAATCTTTTTGTAGAATCTGAAAGTGGACATTTGGAGAACATTGAGGCCTACGGTGAAAAACGAAATATCTTCCCATAAATACTACACAGAAGCAGTCTGTGAAAGTTCTTTCTTTTCTGTTCATTCATCTCACAGGGGTGAACATTTCTTTTGAATGTGCCATTTTGAAATTCTCTTTTTGTAAAATCTGCAAGTGGACATTTGGAGCGCTTTGACACCTATGGTGAAAAACAAAATATCTTCAAAGGAAAACTACACAGAAGCATTCTGTTAAACTTCTTTCTGATCTGTGCATTCATCACAGAGAGTTGAACCTTTCTTTTGATGGAGCAGTTTTGAATCACTGTTTTTGTAGAATCTGAAAGTGGACATTTGGAGAACATTGAGGCCTACGGTGAAAAACGAAATATCTTCCCATAAAAAGTACACGGAGGAATTATGTGAAACTACTTTCTGTTCCGTGCATTCACCTCACAGAGTTGAACCTTACTTTTGATTGAGCAGTTTTGAAACTCTCTTTTGTAGAATCTGCAAGTGGACATTTAGTGAACACAGAGGCCTACAGTGAAAAAGGAAATATCTTGCCATAAAAATTACACAGAAGCATTCTGTGAAACTTCTTTCTGATTTGTGCATTCATCTCACAGAGCTGAACATTTCTTTTGATTGAACAGTTATGAAACACTCTTTTTGTAGAATCTGCAAGTGGACATTGGGAGCGCTTTGAGGCCTATCGTGAAGAATGATGTATCTCCAAATAAAAACTACACAGAAGCCTTCGGTGTAACTTCTTTCTGATCTGTGCATTCATCTAACAGAGTTGAACCTTACTTTTCATTGAGTAGCTTTGAAACACTCTTTGTAGAATCTGCAAGTGAACTTTTGGAGAATATTGAGGCCTAAGGTGAAAAATGAAATATCTTCCCATAAAAACTACACAGAAGCATTCTGTGAAACTTCCTTTGATTCTGTTCATTCATCTCACAATATAGAACCTTTCTTTTGACTGAGCAGTTTTGAAACACTCTTTTTGTAGAATCTGCAAGTGGACATTTGGAGCCCTTAGAGGCCTATCATGGAAAAAGTTATATCTTCAAATAAAAACTACACAGAAGCATTCTGTGAAACTACTTTCTGATCTGTGCATTCATCTCACTGAGTTGAACCTTTCTTTTGATTGAGCTGTTTTGAAACACTCTTTTTGTAGAATCTGCAAGTGGACATTTGGAGAACATTGAGGCCTATGGTGAAAAACGAAATATCTTCCCATAAAAACTACACAGAAGCATTCTGTGAAACTTCTTTCTGATCTGTGCATTCATCTAACAGAGTAGAACATTTCTTTTGATTGAGCAGTTTTGAAACACTCTTTTTGTAGAATCTGCAAGTGGACATTTGGAGATCTTTGAGGCCTATGGTGAAAAACGAAATATCTTCAAGTAAAAACTACACAGAATAATTCTGTGAAATTTCTTTCTATTCTCTGCATTCATCTCACAGAGTTGAACCTTTCTTTTGATTGAGCAGTTTTGAAACACTCTTTCTGTATAAACTGCAAGTGGACATTTGGAGCGCTTTGAGGCCTATCATGTAAAAAGTAATATCTTCAAATAAGAACTACACAGAAGCATTCTGTGAAACTTCTTTCTAATCTGTGCATTCAACTAACAGAGTTGAACCTTACTTTTGATTGAGCAGTTTTGATATACTCTTTTTGTAGAATCTGCAAGTGGACATTTGGAGAACTTTGAGGCCTATGGTGAAAAAGGAAATATCTTCCCATAAAAATTACACGGAAGCATTCTGTGAAACTCCTTTCTGACCTGTGCATTCAACTAACAGAGTTTAACCTCGTTTTGATTGAGCAGTTTTGAAAGACTCTATTTGTTTAATCTGCAAGTGGACATTTGGAGAACATTGAGGCCTACGGTGGAAAATGGAATATCTTCCCCTAAAAACTACACGGAAGCATTCTGTGAAACTTCTTTCTCATCTGTGCATTCAACTAACAGAGTTGAAACTTGCTTTTGATTGAGCGGTTTGGGAACACTCTATTTGTAGAATCTGCAAGTGGACATTTGGAGAATATTGAGGCCTACGGTGAAAAACGAAATATCTTCCCATAAAAACTACACAGAAGCATTCTGTGAAACTTCTTTCTATTCTGTTCATTCATCTCACAAAGTAGAAGCTTTCTTTTGACTGAGCAGTTTTGAAACACTCTTTTTGTAGAATCTGCAAGTGGACATTTGGAGCGCTTTGAGGCCTATTGTGGAAAAAATATATCTTCAAATAAAAACTACACAGAAGCATTCTGTGAAACTACTTTCTGATCCGTGCATTCACCTCACTGAGTGGAACCTTTCTTTTGATTGAGCTGTTTTGAAACACTTTTTTTGTACAATCTGCAAGTGGATGTTTGGAGAACATTGAGGCCTAAGGTGAAAAACGAAATATCTCCCAATTAAAACTATGCAGAAGCATTCTGTGAAACTTCTTACTGATCTGTGCATTCATCTAACAGAGTAGAACATTTCTTTTGATTGAGCAGTTTTGAAACACTCTTTTTGTAGAATCTGCAAGTGGACATTTGGAGCGCTTTGAGGCCTATTGTGGAAAAAAATATATCTTCAAATAAAAACTACACAGAAGCATTCTGTGAAACTACTTTCTGATCTGTGCATTCACCTCACTGAGTGGAACCTTTCTTTTGATTGAGCTGTTTTGAAACACTCTTTTTGTAGAATCTGCAAGGGGATATTTGGAGAATTTTGAGGCATATGGTGAAAAACAAAATATCTTCCCCTTAAAACTACACAGAAGCATTCTGTGAAACTACTTTCTGATCTGTGCATTCATCTAACAGAGTAGAACACTTCTTTTTATTGAGCAGTTTTGAAACACTCTTTTTATAGAATCTGCAAGTGGACATTTGGAGATCTTTGAGGCCTATGGTGAAAAACGGAATATCTTCAAGTAAAAACTACACAGAATACTTCTGTGAAATTTCTTTCTATTCTCTGCATTCATCTCACAGTGTAGAACCTTTCTTTTGATTCAGTAGTTTTGATACACTCTTTCTGTGTAAACTGCAAGTGGACATTTAGAGCGCTTTGAGGCCTATCGCGGAAAAAGGAATATCTTCAAATAAAAACTAAACAGAAGCATTCAGTGAAACTTCTTTCTGATGTGTGCATTCAACTAACACTGTTGAACCTTACTTTTGGTTGAGAAGTTTTGAAACAATGTATTTGTAGAATCTGCAAGTGGACATTTGGAGAACACTGAGGCCTACGTTGAGAAATGAAATATCTTCCCCGAAAAATTACATGGAAGCATTCTGGAAACTTCATTCTGATCTGTGCATTCAACTAACAGAGTTGAACCTTTCTTTTGACTGAGCAGTTCTGAAACACTCTTTTTGTACAATCTGCAATTGGACATTTGGAGCGCTTTCAGGCCTATCGTGGAAAAAGAAATATCTTCAAATAAAAACTACACAGAAGCATTCTGTGAAACTTCTTTCTGATCTGTGCTTTCATCTAACAGAGTAGAACATTTCTTTTGATTGAGCTGTTTTGAAACTCTCTTTTTGTAGAATCTGCAAGTGGACATTTGGAGCGCTATGAGGCCTATCGTGGAAAAAGGAATACCTTCAAATAAAAACTACACAGAAGCATTCTGTGAAACTTCTTTCTCATCTATGCATTCACTCCACTGAGTTGAACGTTTCTGTGGATTGAACTGTTTTGAAAAACTCTTTTTGTAGAATCTGCAAGTGGATATTTGGAGAACATTGAGGCCTACGGTGAAAAGAGAAATATCTTCCCATGAAAACTACACAGAAGCATTCTGTGAAACTTCTTTCTGATCTGTGCATTCATCTAACAGAGTAGAACATTTCTTTTGATTGAGCTGTTTTGAAACTCTCTTTTTGTAGAATCTGCAAGTGGACATTTGGAGCGCTATGAGGCCTATCGTGGAAAAAGGAATACCTTCAAATAAAAACTACACAGAAGCATTCTGTGAAACTTCTTTCTGATCTGTGCATTCATATCACTGCATTGAACCTCTCTTTTCATTGAGCTGTTTTGAAACACTCTTTTTGTAGAACCTGCAAGTGGATATTTGGGGAACATTGGGGCCGACGGTAAAAAACGAAATATCTTGTCATTAAAACTATGCAGAAATATTCTGTGAAACTTAATTCTGATCTGTGCATTCATCTAACAAAGTAGAACATTCCTTTTGATTGAGCAGTTTTGGAACTCTCTTTTTGTAGAATCTGCAAGTGGACATTTGGAGCGCTATGAGGCCTATCATGGAAAAAGGAATATCTTCAAATAAAAACTATATAGAAGCATTCTGTAAAACTTCTTTCTTATCTGTGCATTAATTTCACTGTGCTGAACCTTTCTTTTCATTGAGCTGTTTTGAAACACTCTTTTTGGAGAATCTGCAAGAGGATATTTGAGAATATTGAGGCCTACGGTGAAAAATGAAATAGCTTGCCATTAAAATTATGTGGAAGAATTCTGTGAAACTTCTTTCTGATCTGTGCATTCATGTCACTGCGTTGAATCTTTCTTTTCATTGAGCTGTTTTGAATCACACTTTTTGTAGAATCTGCAAGTGGATATATGGAGAACATTGAGGCCTACAGTAAAAAAAGAAATATCTTGGAATTAAAACTATACAGAAGTATTCTGTGAAACTTCTGATCTGTGCATCTATATCACTTCTTTGAAGCTTTCTTTTTATTGAGCTGTTTTGAAACACTCTTTTTGTAGAATCTGCAAGTGGATATTTGGAGAAAATTGAGGCCTACGGTGAAAAACGAAATTTCTTGCCATTAAAACTACGGAGAAGAATTCTGTGAAACTTCTTTCTGATCTATGCATTCATTTTACAGAGTAGAACATTTCCTTTGATTGAGCAGTTTTGAAACCCTCTTTTTGTAGAATCTGCAAGTGGGCATTTGGAGCGCTATGAGTCCTATCGTGGAAAAAGGAATATCTTGAAATAAAAACTACACAGAAGCATTCTGTGAAACTTCTTTCTGATCTGTGCATTCATATCACTGCGTTGAACCTCTCTTTTAATTGAGCTGTTTTGAAACACTCTTTTTGTAGAATCTGCAAGTGGATATTTGGAGAACATTGAGGCCGACGGTAAAAAACGAAATATCTTGTCATTAAAACTACGCAGAAGTATTCTGTGAAACTTAATTCTGATCTGTGCATTCATCTAACAAAGTAGAACATTTCTTTTGATTGAGCAGTTTTGGAACTCTCTTTTTGTAGAATCTGCAAGTGGACATTTGGAGTGCTATGAGGCCTATCGTGGAAAAAGGAATATCTTCAAATAAAAACTACACAGAAGCATTCTGTAAAGCTTCTTTCTGATCTGTGCATTGATTTCACTGCGTTGAACCTTTCTGTTCATTGTGCTGTTTTGAAACACTCTTTTTGTAGAATCTGCAAGAGGATATTTGAGAATATTGAGGCCTACGGTGAAAAACGAAATACCTTGCCATTAAAATTATGCCGAAGAATTCTGTGAAACTTCCTTCTGATCTGTGCATTCATGTCACTGTGTTGAATCTTTCTTTTCATTGAGCTGTTTTGAATCACACTTTTTGTAGAATCTGCAAGTGGATATTTGGAGAACATTGAGGCCTACAGTAAAAAAAGAAATATCTTGGAATTAAAACTACACAGAAGCATTCTGTGAAACTTCGTTCTGATCTGTGCATTCATCTAACAGAGTAGAACATTTCTTTTGTTTGAGAAGTTTTGAAACTCTCTTTTTGTAGAATCTGCAAGTGGACATTTGGAGAGCTATGAGGCCTATCGTGGAAAAAGGAATATCTTCAAATAAAAACTACACAGAAGCATTCTGTGAAACCTCATTCTGATCTGTGTATAAATCTAATAGAGTAGAACATTTATTTTGATTGAGCAGTTTTGAAACACTCTTTCTGTAGAATCTGTAAGTGAACATTTGGAGATCTTTGAGGCCTCAGGTGCAAAATGAAATATCTTCCATTAACAACTACACAGAATACTTCTGTGAAATTTCTTTATATTCTCTGCATTCATCACATAGAGTTGAACCTTTATTTGATTGAGCAGTTTTGAAACACTCTTTCTATATAATCTGAAAGTGGACATTTGGAGCACTTTGAGGCCTATCATGGAAAAAGGAATATCTTCAAATAAATACTACACACAAGTAATCTGTTAATCTTCTTTATGAAGTGTGCAGTCATCTCAGAGAGTGCAACCTTTCTTTTGATTGTACCACTTTGAAACAGGCTTTTCATAGAAACTGCAATTGGACATTTCTACAGCACTGAGGCCTAGGTTGGAAAAAGGAATATCTTCAAATAAAAACTACACAGAAGCATTCTGTGAAACCTCATTCTGATCTGTGCATAAATCTAACAGAGTAGAACCTTTCTTTTGAGTGAGCAGTTTTGAAACTCTCTTTTTGTAGAATCTGCAAGTGGACATTTGGAGAGCTATGAGGCCTATCGTGGAAAAAGGAATATCTTCAAATAAAAACTACACAGAAGCATACTGTGAAACCTCATTCTGATCTGTGTATAAATCTAATAGAGTAGAACATTTCTTTTGATTGAGCAGTTTTGAAACACTGTTTTTGTAGAATCTGCAAGTGAACATTTGGAGATCTTTGAGGCCTCAGGTGAAAAATGAAATATCTTCCATTAACAACTACACAGAATACTTCTGTGAAATTTCTTTATATTCTCTGCATTCATCACATAGAGTTGAACCTTTATTTGATTGAGCAGTTTTGAAACACTCTTTCTATATAATCTGAAAGTGGACATTTGGAGCACTTTGAGGCCTATCATGGAAAAAGGAATATCTTCAAATAAATACTACACACAGGTAATCTGTTAATCTTCTTTATGAACTGTGCAGTCATCTCAGAGAGTGCAAACTTTCTTTTGATTGTGCCACTTTGAAACAGGCTTTTCATAGAAACTGCAATTGGACATTTCTACAGCACTGAGGCCTAGGTTGGAAAAAGGAATATCTTCAAATAAAAACTACACAGAAGCATTCTGTGAAACCTCATTCTGATCTGTGCATAAATCTAACAGAGTAGAACCTTTCTTTTGAGTGAGCAGTTTTGAAACACTCTTTTGGTAGAATATGCAAGGGGATATTTGGAGAATATTGAGGCATACGGTGTTAAACGAAATATCTTCCCTTAAAACTAAACAGAAGCATTCCGTGAAACTACTTTCTGATCTGTGCATTCATCTAACAGATTAGAACCTTTCTTTTGATTGAACAGTTTTGAAACACTCTTTTTGAAGAATCTGCGAGTGGACATTTGGAGATCTTTGAGGCATATGGTGAAAAAGGAGATATCTTCAAGTAAAAATTACACAGAATACTTCTGTGAAATTTCTTTCTATCCTCTGCATTCATCTCACTTTGTTGGACCTTTCTTCTGATTGGGTTATTTTGAAACACTCTTTCTATATAAAGTGCTGGTGGACATTTGGAGCGCTTTAAGGCCAATCGTGGAAAAAGGAATATCTTCAAATAAAAACTACACAGAAGCATTCTGTGAAACTTCTTTCTTATCTGTGCATTCAACTAACAGAGTTGAAGCTTACTTCTGATGGAGCAGTTTTGAAACACTCCTTTTGTAGAATCTGCAAGTGGACATTTGGAGAATATTGAGGCCCATGGTGAAAAAAGAAATATCTTCCCATAAAAACTACACGGAAGCATTCTCTGAATCTTCTTTCTGATCTTTGCATTCAACTAACAGAGTTTAACCTTGGTTTTTATTGAGCAGTTTTGAACCACTCTATTTGTAGAATCTGCATGTGGACATTGGGAGAACATTGAGGCCTACGGTGAAAAATGAAATCTCTTCCCCTAAAAACTACACGGAAGCATTCTGTGAAACTTCTTTCTGATCTATGAATTCAACTAACAGAGTTGAACCTTCCTTTTGATTGAGCAGTTTTGAAACACTCTATTTGTAGAATCTGCAAGTGGGAATTTGGAAAACATTGAGGCCCACGGTGAGAAACGAAATATCTGCCCCTAAAAACCACACGGAAGCATTCTGTGAAACTTCTTTCTGGTCTGTTCATTCAACTAACAGAGTTGAACTTTACATTTGATTGAGCAGTTTTGAAACACACATTTTGTAGAATCTGCAAGTGGACTTTTGGAGAACATTGAGGCCTTTGGTGAAAAAAAAAATATCTTCCCCTAAAAACTACACGGAAGCATTCTCTGAATCTTCTTTCTGATCTTTGCATTCAACTAACAGAGTTTAACCTTGGTTTTTATTGAGCAGTTTTGAACCACTCTATTTGTAGAATCTGCATGTGGACATTGGGAGAACATTGAGGCCTACGGTGAAAAATGAAATCTCTTCCCCTAAAAACTACACGGAAGCATTCTGTGAAACTTCTTTCTGATCTATGAATTCAACTAACAGAGTTGAACCTTCCTTTAGATTGAGCAGTTTTGAAACACTCTATTTGTAGAATCTGCAAGTGGACATTTGGAGAACATTGAGGCCTATGGTGAAAAACGAAATATCTTCCTATAAAAACTACACAGAAGCTTTCTGTGAAACTTCTTTGTGATCGGTGCATTAATCTAACAGAGTAGAACATTTATTTTGATTGAGCAGTTCTGAAACTCTCTTTTTGTAAAATCTGCAAGTGGACATTTGATGCGCTATGAGGACTGGCATTCAGGGGGATATTTGGAGCGCTATGAGGCCTATCGTGGAAAAAGGAATATCTTCAAATAAAAACTACACAGAAGCATTCTGTGAAACTTCTTTCTGATCTGTGTATTCATGTCACTGCGTTGAAATTTTCTTTTCATTGAGCTGTTTTGAAACACTCTTTTTGCAGAATCAGAAAGTGGATATTTGGAGAACATTAAGGCCTACGGTGTAAAACGAAATATCTTGCCACTAAAACTACGTAGTAGCATTCTGTGAAACTTCTTCCTGATCTGTGCTTTCATCTAACAGGGTAGAACTTTTTTTTGATTGAGCAGTTTTGAAACTCTCTCTTTGTACAATCTGCAAGTGGACATTTGGAGCGCTATGAGGCCTATCGTGGAAAAAGGAGTATCTTCAAATAAAAACTACACAGAAGCATTCCGTGAAACTTCTTTCTGATCTGTGCATCTATATCACTGCGTTGAACCTTTCTTTTCATTGAGCTGTTTTGAAACACTCTTTGTAGAATCTGCAAGTGGACATATGGAGAACATTGAGGCCTACGGTGAAAAACGAAATATCTTGCCATTAAAACTACGTAGACGCATTCTGTGAAACTTCTTTCTGATATGTGCATTCATCTAACAGAGTAGAATATTTCTTTTGATTGAGCACTTTTGAAACTCTCTTTTTGTAGAATCTGCAAGTGGACATTTGGAGCGCTAAGAGGCCTATCTTGGAAAAAGAAATATCTTCAATTGAAAACTACACAGAAGCATTCTGTGAAACTTCTTTCTGATCAGTGCATTCATATCACTGCGCTAAATATTTCTTTTCATTGAGCTGTTTTGAAACACTTTTTTTGCAGAATCTGCAAGTGGATATTTGGAGAACATTGAGGCCTACAGTGAGAAACGAAATATCTCGCCATTAAAACTAGGCAGAATCATTCTGTGAAACTTCTTTCTGATCTGGGCATTCATCTAACAGAGAAGAACATTTCTTTTGATTGAGCAGTTGTGAAAGTCTCTTTTTGTAGAATCTGCAAGTGTACATTTGGAGCACTATGAGGCCTTTCGTGGAAAAAGGAATATCTTCAAATAAAAACTACGCAGAAGCATTCTGTGAAACTTCTTTCTGATCTGTGCATTCATCTCACTGAGTTGAACCTTTCTTTTTATGGAGCTGTTCTGAAACACTCTTTTTGTAGAATCTGCAAGTGGATATTTGGAGAAAATTGAGGCCTACAGTGGAAAACAAAATATCTTCCCATTAAAACTATGCAGAATCATTCTGTGAAACTTCTTTCTGATATGTGCATATATCTAACAGAGTAGAATATTTCTTTTGATTGAGCAGTTTTGAAACACTCTTTTTGTAGAATCTGCAAGTGTACATTTGGAGCACTATGAGGCCTTTCGTGGAAAAAGGAATATCTTCAAATAAAAACTACGCAGAAGCATTCTGTGAAACTTCTTTCTGATCTGTGCATTCATCTAACAGAGTAGAACATTTCTTTTGATTGAGCAGGTCTGAAACTCTCTTTTTGTAAAATCTGCAAGTAGACATTTGATACGCTATGAGGCCTATCGTGGAAAAAGAAATATCTTCAAACAAAAACTACACAGAAGCATTCTGTGAAACTTCTTTCTGATCTGTGTATTCATATCACTGCATTGAACTTTTCTGTTCATTGAGCTGTTTTGAAATACTCTTTCTGTAGAATTAGCAAGTGGATATTTGGAGAATATTGAGGCCTATGGTGAAAAATGAAATATCTTGCCATTAAAACTACGCAGAAGCATTCTGTGAAACTTCTTTCTGATCTGTGCATTCATCTAACAGGGTAGAACATTTCTTTTCATTGAGCATTTTTGAAAGTCTCTTTTTGTAGAATCTGCAAGTGGACATTTGGAGCGCTATGAGGCCTGTCTTTGAAAAAAGAATAACTTCAAATAAAAACTACACAGAAGCATTCTGTGAAACTTCTTTCTGATCTGTGCATTCATATCACTACATTAAACCTTTCTTTTCATTGAGCTGTTTTGAAACACTTTTTTTTTGTAGAATCTGCAAGTGGATATTTGGAGAACATTGAGGTCTTCGGTGAAAAACGAAATATCTTGCCATTAAAACTACGCAGAATCATTCTGTGAAACTTCTTTCTGATCTGTGCATTCATATAACAGAGTAGAAAATTCCTTTTGATTGAGCAGTTTTGAAACTCTCTTTTTCTAGAATCTCCAAGTGGACATTTGGAGCACTATGAGGCCTATCGTGGAAAAAGGAAAATCTCCAAATAAAAACACACAGAAGCATTCTGTGAAACTTCTTTCTGATCTGTGCATTCATATCACTGTGTTGAACCTTTCTTTTCATTGAGCTGTTTTGAAACACTTCTTTGTAGAATCTGCAAGTGGATATTTGGAGAACATTTAGGCCTTTGGTGAAAAACGAAATATCTTGCCATTAAAACTACGCAGAATCATTCTGTGAAACTTCTTTCTGATCTGTGCATTCATCTAACAGAGTAGAACATTCGTTTTGATTGAGCAGTTTTGAAAGTCTCTTTTTGTAGAATCTGCATGTGGACATTTGGAGCGCTATGATGCCTACTGTGGAAAAAGGAATATCTTCAAATACAAACTACACAGAAGCATTCTGTGAAACTTGTCTCTGATCTGTGCATCTATATCACTGTGTTGAACCTTTCTTTTCGTTGAGCTGTTTTTAAACACTCTATTTGTAGAATCTGCAAGTGGATATTTGGAGAACATTGAGGCCTACGGTGAAAAATGAAATATCTTACCATTAAAACTACAGAGAAGCATTCTGTGAAACTACTTTCTGATCTGTGCATTCATCTAACAGAGTAGAACATTTCTTTTGATTGAGCAGTTTTGAAACACTTTTTTGGTAGAATCTGCAAGTGTACTTTTGGAGCACTTTGAGGCCTTTCATTGAAAAAGGAATATCTTCAAATAAAAACTACACAGAAGCATTCTGTGAAACTTATTTCTGATCTGTGCATTCATCTAACAGAGTAGAACATTTCTTTTGATTGAGCAGGTCTGAAACTCTCTTTTTGTAAAATCTGCAAGTCGACATTTGAAGTGCTATGAGGCCTATCGTGCAGGGGGATATTTGGAGCGCTATGAGGCCTATCGTGGAAAAAGGAATATCTTCAAACAAAAACTACACAGAAGCATTCTGCGAAACTTCTTTCTGATCTGTGTATTCTTATCACTGCATTGAACTTTTCTTTTCATTGAGCTGTTTTGAAACACTCTTTTTGTGGAATCAGCAAGTGGATATATGGAGAATATTGAGGCCTACGGTGAAAAATGAAATATTTTGCCATTAAAACTACGCAGAAGCATTCTGTGAAACTTCTTTCGATTCTGTTCATTCATCTCACAGAGTAGAACCATTCTTTTGATTAAGTACTTTTGAAAAACGCTTTTTGTAGAATCTGCAAGTGGACACTTAGAGCGCTTTGAGGCCCATCGTAGAAAAATGAATATCTTCAATTAAAAACAACATGGAAGCATTCTGTGAAACTTCTTTTTGATCTGTGCATTCATGTAACTGAGTACAACCTTTCTTTTGATTGGGCTGTTTTGAAACACTCTTTTTGTAGAATCTGCAAGTGGACATGTTAAGTGCATTGAGGCCTATGGTGAAAAACTAAATATCGTAAAGCAAAAAGTACACAGAATACTTCTGTGAAAATTCTTTCTATTTTCTGCATTCACCTCACAGAGTTGAACCTTTCTTTTGATGGAGCAGTTTTGAAACACTCTTTTTGTAAAAACTGCAAGTGGACATTTGGAGGGCTTTGAGGCCTATCGTGGAAAATGTAGTATCTTCAAATAAAAACTACACAGAAGTAATCTGTGAAACTTCTTAATGAACTGTGCATTCGTCTCAGAGAGTGGAGCATTTCTTTTCATTGTGCAGCTTTGAAACAGGCTTTTTATAGAATCTGAAATAGCACATTTAGAGAGCATTGATTCCTACGGTGAAAAAAGAAATATCGTACTATAAAAACTACATGGAAGCATTCTGTGAAACTTCTTTTGGATCTGCGTATTCATCTAACAGAGTTGAGCCTAACTTTTGATTGAGCAGTTTTGAAACACTCTTTTTGTAGAATCTGCAAGTGGACATGTGAAGTGCATTGAGGCCTATGGTGAAAAACTAAATATCGTAAAGCAAAAAGTACACAGAATACTTCTGTGAAAATTCTTCCTATTTTCTGCATTCGCCTCACAGAGTTGAACCTTTCTTTTGATGGAGCAGTTTTGAAACACTCTTTTTGTAAAAACTGCAAGTGGACATTTGGAGGGCTTTGAGGCCTATCGTGGAAAATGTAGTATCTTCAAATAAAAACTACACAGAAGTAATCTGTGAAACTTCTTAATGAACTGTGCATTCGTCTCAGAGAGTGGAGCATTTCTTTTCATTGTGCAGCTTTGAAACAGGCTTTTTATAGAATCTGAAATAGCACATTTAGAGAGCATTGATTCCTACGGTGAAAAAAGAAATATCGTACTATAAAAACTACATGGAAGCGTTCTGTGAAACTTCTTTTGGATCTGTGTATTCATCTAACAGAGTTGAGCCTAACTTTTGATTGAGCAGTTTTGAAACACTCTTTTTGTAGGATCTTCAAGTGGACATTTGGAGAATTTTGAGGCCTACAGTGAAAAACGAAATATCTTCCCATAATAACTACACAGAAGCATTCTGTGAAACTTTTCTCTGTTCTGTGCATTCATCTGACAGAGATTAACATATATTCTTATAGAGGACTTTTGAGAGACTGTTTTTGTAGAATTTTCAACTGGATATTTGGAGCGCTTTGTGGTCTATCGTGGAAGAAGGAATATCTTCAAATAACAACTACACAGAAGTATTCTGTGAAACTTCTTTCTGATCTGTGCATTCATCTAACAGAGTAGTACCTTTCTTTTGATTAAGCAGTTTTGAAACCCTCTTTTGGTAGAATCTGCAAGTGGACATTTGGAGAACACTGCGGCCTATAGTGAAAAACGAAATATCTTCCCATAAAAACTACACAGAAGCATTCCATGAAACTTTTCTTTTTTCTGTGCATTTATATCACAGAGATGAAGCTATGTTTTGTTGGAGCACTTTTGAAACACCCTTTTTGTAGAATCTGCAAGTGGACATTTGGAGCAATTTGACGCCTGCGGTGAGAAACGAAATATCTTCTGACAAATACTACACAGAAGCATTATGTGAAACTACATTCTGATCTGTGAATTTATCTAACAAGTTTGAACAGTTGTTCTGATTGAGCTGTTTTGAAACACCCTTTTTGTAGAATCTGCAATTGCACATTTGGAGAACATTGAGGCCTACGGTGAAAAACTAAATATCTTCCCATAAAAACAACACAGAAGTATTCTGTGAAACTCGTTTCTATTATGCTCATTCATCTCACAGAGTGGAACCTTCCTTTTGATTGAGCAGTTTTGAAACACTCTTTCTGTAGAATGTCCAAGCAGACATTTGGAGCACTTTGAGGCCTATCGTGGAAAAAGGACTATCTTAAATAAAAGCTACACAGAAGCAGTCTGTGAAACTTCTTTTGGATCTGTGCATTCATCTAACAGAGTTGAAGCTTTCTTTTGATTGTGCTGTTTTCAAACACGATTTTTGTAGAATCTGCAAGTGGCCATTTATAGAACATTGAGGTCTTCAGTGAAAAACGAAATATCTTCCCATAAAAACTACACAGAAACATTCTGTGAATCTTCTTTCTATTCTGTGCATTTATCTCACAGAGTAGAAACTTTCTTTTGATTGAGCAGTTTTGAAACACTGTTTTAGTAGAATCTGCAAGTCGACATATTGAGAGCTTTGAGGCGTATGGTTAAAAACGAAATATCCTCAAGCAAAAACTACTCAGAATACTTCTGTGAAAATTCTTTCTATTCTCTGCATTCATCTCACAAAGTTGAACCTTTTTTTGATTGAGCAGTTTTGAAACACTCTTTTTGTAGAATCTGCAAGTGGACATTTGGAGCGCTTTGAGGCCTATCATGGAAAGAGAAATATCTTCAAATAAAAACTACACAGACGTAATCTGTGAAACTTCTATATGAACTGTGCATTCCTCTCAGAGAGTGGAACATTTCTTTTGATTGTGGATCTGTGAAACAGGCTTTTTGTAGCATCTGCAATTGGACACTTGGAAAACCTTGAGGCCTTTGCTGAAAAAACAAGTATCTTCCCATAGAAACTACACAGAAGCAATCTGTGAAACTTCTTTCAATCTTGGCCTTCATCTAACAGAGTTGAAACTTAGTTTTCATTGAGCAGTTTTGAAACACTCTTTTTGTAGAATCTTCAAGTGGACATTTGGAGCACTTTGAGTCCTATTGTGAGAAACGAAATATCTTCAAATAAAAACTACACAGAAGCATTCTGTGAAACTTCACTCTGATCTGTGCATTCATCAAACATAGTTGAACCTTTCATTTGATTGAGCAGTTTGAAATACTCTTTTTGTAGAATCTGCAATTGGCCATTTGGAGAACATGGAGGCCTATGGTGAGAAACGAAATATCTTCCCATAAAAACTACACAGAAGCATTCTGTGGAACTTTTTTCTATTCTGTTCATTCATCTCACAGAGTAGAATCTTTCTTTTGATTGAGCAGTTTTGAAACACTCTTTTTGTAGAAGCTGCAAGTGGACATTTGGAGAACATTGAGGCCTATAGTGAAAAACGAAATATCTTCAAATAAAAACTATACAGAAGCATTCTGTCAGACTTTTCTGTGTTCTGTGCATTCATCTCACAGAGATGAACCCATCTTTGGGTGGAGCAATTCCGAAACACTCTTTTTGTAGAATCTGCAAGTGGACATTTGGAGCGTTGAGGTGTATCGTGAAAAAGGAATATCTTCCCATAGAAACTACACGGAAGCAATCTGTGAAACTTCTTTCAATCTGGGCCTTCATCTAACAGAGTTGAACCTTAGTTTTGATTGAGCAGTTTTGAAACACTCTTTTTGTAGAATCTTCAAGTGGACATTTGGAGCACTTTGAGTCCTATTGTGAGAAACGAAATATATTCAAATAAAAACTACACAGAAGCATTCTTAGAAACTTCATTCTGAGCTGTGCATTCATCTAACAGATTTCAACTTTGTTTTGATTGAGATGTTTTGAAACACTCTCTTTGTAGAATCTCCAATTGGAAATTTGGAGAACATTGAGACCTTCGGTGAGAAACGAAATATCATCCCATTAAAACTGCACAGAAGCATTCTGTGGAACTTTTTTCTATTCTGTTCATTCATCTCACAGAGTAGAATCTTTCTTTTGATTGAGCAGTTTTGAAACACTCTTTTTGTAGAATCTGCAAGTGGACATTTGGGGAACATTGAGGACTATAGTGAAAAACCATATATCTTCCAATAAAAACTACACAGAAGCATTCTGTGAAACTTTTCTCTGGTCTGTGCATTAATCTCACAGAGATGAAACTATCTTTTGATCAAGCAATTTTGAAACACACTTTTTGTAGAATCTGCAATTGGACATTTGTAGCGTTTTGTGGTGTATCGTGGAAAAAGGTATATCTTCAAATAAAAACTACACAGAAGCATACTATGAAACTTCTTTCTGATCTGTGCATTCATCTCACATCGTTGAACTTTTCTTTTGATTGAGCACTTTTGAAACACGGTTTTTGTAGAATCTGCAAGTGGACATTTGGAGAGCTTTGAGGCCTATGCTGAAAGACGAAATATCTTCAAGTAAACACTACACAGATTAATTCTGTGAAAATTCTTTCTATTCTCTGCATTTGTCTCACAGAGTAGAACTTTTATTTTGATTGAGCAGTTTTGAAACACTCTTTTTGTATAATCTGCAAGTGGACATTTGAGCACTTTGAGGCCTGTCGTGGAAAAAGGAATATCTTCAAATAAAAACTACACAAAAGTAATCTGTGAAACTTCTTGGTTTACTGTGCATTCATCTCAGAGAGTGGAACCTTTCTTTTGATTGTGCAGCTTTGAAACAGGCTTTTTGTAGAATCTGCAATTGGACACTTGGAGAGCATTGAGGCTGATGGTGAAAAAAGAAATATCTTCCCATAAATACTACACAGAAGCATTCTGTGAAACTGCTTTCTGAAATTTGCATTCATCTGACAGGGATGAACTTTTCTTTTTATTGAGCAGTTAGGAAACCTCTTGTTGTAGACTCTGCAAGTGGACATTGTGAGAACATTGAGGCCTGTTGAGAAAAACGAAATTATCTTCCCATAAAAACTACACAGAAGCATTCTGTGAAACTTTTCTTTTTTCTGTGCATTCATCTCACAGAGATGAACCTATCTTTTGATGTAGCACTTTTGAAACACTCTTTTTGTAGAATCTGCAAGTGGACATTTGGAGTGCTTTGAGGCCTATCATAGAAAAAGGAATATCTTCAAATAAAAACTACACAGACTCATTCTGTGAAACTTGTTTCTCATTTGTGCATTCATCTAACAGAGATGAACCTTTCTTTTGAATGAGAAGTTTTAAATAACTGTTTTTGTAGAATCTGCAAGTGGACATTGGAGAACATTGAGGCCTACAGTGAAAAACGATATATCTTCCCATAAAAACTACATAGAAGCATTCTGTGAAACTTCTTACTATTCTATTCATTCATCTTACAGAGTACAACTTTCTTTTGATTGAGCAGTTTTGAAACACTCTTTTTGTAGAATCTGCAAGTTGACATTGAGAGAGCTTTGAGGCCTATCGTGGAAAAAGGAATATCTTCAAATAAAGACTACTCAGAAGCATTCTATGAAACTTCTTTCTGATCTGTGCATTCATCTAACACAGTTGAACCTTTTTTTTAATGATCTCTTTTGAAACACTCTTTTTGTAGAATCTGCAAGTGGACATTTGGAGAACAGTGAGCCCTATGGTGAAAAACAAATATCTTCCCATAAAAACAACAAAGAAGCATTCTCTGAAAGGTCCTTCTATTCTATGAATTCAGCTCACAGAGTAGAAGCTTTCATTGATTGAGCTGTTTTGAAACTGTTTTTGCAGAATCCACCAGTGGACATTTGGAGAGTTTTGAGGCCTATCGTGGAAAAAGGAATATCTTCAAATAAAGACTACTCAGAAGCATTCTATGAAACTTCTTTCTGATCTGTGCATTCATCTAACACAGTTGAATCTTTATTTTGATTGAGATGTTTTGAAACACACTTGTTGTAGAATCTGCATGTGGACATTTGGAGAACATTGAGGCCTACAGTGAAAAGTGAAATATCTTCCCATAAAAACTACAGACAAGCATTCTGTGAAACTTCTTTCTATTCTGTTCATTCATCTCAGAGAGTAGAACTTTCTTCTGACTGAGCAGTTTTGAAACACTCTTTTGTACAATCTACAAGTGGACATTTGGATATCTTTGAGGCCTTTGGTGAAAAACAAAATATCTTAAAGTAAAAACTACACAGAATACTTCTGTGAAAATCCTTTCTATTCTCTGCATTCACCTAACAGAGCTGAAACTGTCTTTTGATTGAGCTGTTTTGAAACACTCATTCTGTTTAAACTGCAAGTGTACATTTGGAGCACATTGAGGCCTGTGGAGGAAAAAGGATTATCTTCAAATAATAAATAGACAGAAGTATTCTGTGAAACTAGATTCTCATCTGTGCATTCATCTAATGGAGTTGAACCTTTTTTTTAATGATCTCTTTTGAAACACTCTTTTTGTAGAATCTGCAAGTGGACATTTTGAGAGCCTTGAGGCATATAATGAAAAAAGAAATATCTTCCCATTAAAACTAAATGGAAGCATTCTGTGAATCTTCTTTCTGATCTGTGCATTCATCTATCAGAGTTGAACATTACTTTTGATTGAGGAGTTTTGAAACACTCTTTTTGTAGAATCTGCATGTGGACATTTGGAGAACATTGAGGTCTGTATTGAAAAATGAAATATCTTCCCATAAAACTACAGAGAAGCATTCTGTGAAACTTTTTTCTTTTCTGTGTATTCATCTAACAGAGTTGAACATTTCTTTTAATTGAGCTGTTTTGAAACACTCTTTTTGTAGTATCTGCAAGTGGACATTTGTAGCACTTTGAGGCCTATCGTGAGAAAAGGGATATCTTCAAATAAAAACTACATGGAAGCATTCTGTGAAACTTCTTTCTGATCTGTGCATTCGTCTAAAAGAGTTGAACCTTTGTTTTGATTGAGCAGTTTTGAAACACACGTTTTGTAGAATCTACAAGTGGACATTTGGAAAACATTGAGGCCTGCAGTGAGAAACGAAATATCTTCCCATGAAAACTATATAGAAGCCGTTTGTGAAACATTTCTCTGTTCTGTGCATTCATCTAACGGAGATGAACTTTTCTTTCAATTGAGCTGTTTTGAAACACTCTTTTTGTAGAATCTGCAAGTGGACCATTGGAGCACTTTGAGGAGTACTGCCAGAAACGAAATATCTTCAATTAAAAACTACACAGAAGCATTCTGGGAAACTTCATTGTGATCTTTGCTTTCATCTACCACAGTTGAACCTTTGTTTTGATTGAGCTCTTTTGAAACACTCTCTTTGTAGAATCTGCAAGTGGATATTTGGAGAACATTGAGGGCTCTGGTGAAAAACGAAATATCTTCCCATAAAAACTACACGGAAGCATTCTGTGAAACTTCTTTCTGATCTGTGTATTCATCTAACAGATTTGAACCTTACTTTTGAAGGAGTAGTTTTGAAACACCCATTTTGTAGAATCCGAAAGTGGACATTTGGAGAACGTGGAGGAATGTAGTGAAAAACGAAATATCTTACCTTAAAAACTACACAGAAGCATTCTGTGAAACTTTTATCTGTTCTGTGCATTCAACGCACACAGAAGAACCTATCTTTTAATGGAGCAGTTTTGAAAAATTCTTTTTGTAGAATCTGCAACTGGACATTTGGAGCGCTTTGAGGCCGATGGTGCCAATCGTAATATCTTCAAATAAAAACGACACAGAAGCATTCTGTGAAACTTCATTCTGATCTGTGCATTCATGTAACAGAGTTGAACCTTTCTTTTCATTGAGTAGTTTTGAAACATTCTTTTTGTATAATCTGCAAGTGGACATTTGTAGTGCTTTGAGGCCTATCATGGAAAAAGAAATATCTTCAAACAGAAACTACACAGAAGTAATCTGTGAAACTTCCTTATGTAATGTTCATTTATCTCAGAGAGTGGAACCTTCCTTTTGATTGTGCAGCTTTGAAACAGGCTTCTTGTAGAATCTGCAGTTGGACATTTGAAGAGCATTGAAGCACATGGTGAAAAAATAAATATCTTCAAATAAAAACTACATGGAAGCATTCTGTGAAACTACTTTCTCATCTGTGCATTCATCTAACAGGGTTGAAACTTACTTTTCATTGAGCAGTTTTGAAACACCCTTTTGTAGAATCTGCAAGTGGACATTTGGAGAATATTGAGGTCTATAGTGAAAAACGAAATATCTTCCCATATAAACTACACAGAAGCATTCTTTGAAACTTTTCTCCATTCTGTCAATTCATCTCACAGAGATGAACCTATCTTTTGATGGAGCACTTTTGAAACACTCTTTTTGTAGAATCTGCAAGTAGACATTAGGAGAGTATTGAGGCCTATTGTAAAAAACGAAATATCTTCGTATAAAAACTACTCAGAAGCATTCTGTGACACTTTTTTCTGATCTTTGCATTCGTCTTACAGAGTTGAACATTTATTTTGATTGAGCAGGTTTAAAACACTCTTTTTGTAGAAACTGTAAGTGGACATTTGGAGCGCATTGAGGCCTATGGTGAAAAAAGTAATATCTTCGCATAAAAACTACACAGAAGTGTACTGTGAAACTTCTTTTGGATCTGTGCATTCATCTAACAGTGTTGAAGCTTTCTTTTGATTGAGCGGTTTGAAACACTCTTTTTGTATAATCGGCAAGTGGACATTTTGAGCACTTTGTGGTCTATGGTGAAAAAGGAAATATATTCCAATAAAAAATACACAGGAGAATTCTGTGAAACTTCTTTCTGCTCTGTGCATTCGTCTCTCAGAGTTGAACCTTTCTTCTGTTTGAACAGTTTTGAAATACTCTTTTTGTAGAATCTGCAATTGGCCATTTGGAGAACATGGAGGCCTACGGTGAGAAACGAAATATCTTCCCATAAAAACTACACAGAATCATTTTGTACCACTTCTTTGTACTCTGTGAATTCAACTAGCAGAGTAGAATTTTTCTTTTGATTGAGCAGTTTTGAAACACTCTTTTTGTAGAAGCTGCAAGTGGACATTTGGAGAACATTGAGGCCTATAGTGAAAAACGAAATATCTTCAAATAAAAACTATACAGAAGCATTCTGCAAAACTTCTTTCCATTTTGTGCATTCATCTCACAGAGATGAACCCATCTTTGGGTGGAGCAATTCCGAAACACTCTTTTTGTAGAATCTGCAAGTGGACATTTGGAGAGCTTTGAGGCCTTTGGTGAGAAAAGAAATATCTGCAAATAAAAACTACACAGAAACATTTTGTGAAACTTCATTCTGATCTGTGCATTCATCTAACAGAGTTGAACTTTCTTTTGATTGAGCTGTTTTGAAACACTCTTTTTGTAGAATCTGGTAGTGGACATCTGGAGAATTTTGAGGCCTATATTGAAAAACGAAATATCTTCCAATAAAAACTACACAGAAGCATTCTGTGAAACTTTTTTCTATTCTGTTCATTCATCTCATAGTGTTGAACCTTTCTTTGGATAGAGCAGTATTGAAACACTTTTTTTTAAGAATCTGCAAGTGTACATTTGGAGCGCTTTGAGTCCTATTGTGGAAAAAGGATTATCTTCAATAAAAACTACACAGAAGCATTCTGTGAAACTTCTTTCTGATCTGTGCATTCTTCTGACAGAGTTGAACCCTTATTTTGATTGAGCTGTTTTGAAACACTCTTTTTGTAGAATTGCAATTGGACATTCTGAGAATATTGAGGCCTAATGTGAAAAACGAAATATCTTCCCATAAGAACAACACTGAAGCATTCTGTGAAACTTCTTTCTCTTCTGTTCATTCATCTCACAGAGTAGAATTTTTTTTTTTTATTGAGTGGTTTTGAAACACACTTATTGTATTATCTGAAATTGGACATTTGTAGAATATTCAGGTGTATACTGAAAAACGAAATATTGTCCCATAAAAACTACACGGAAGCATTCTGTGAAACTTTTCTCTGTTCTGTGTATTCATCTCTCAGAGATGAACCTGTCTTTTGATGGAGCACTTTTGAAACACTCTTTTTGTAGAATCTGCAATTGGACATTTAAAGCGCTTAAAGGCCTATGGTGAGAAAAGAAATATCTCCAAAAAAGACTACACAGAAGCATTCTGTGAAACTTCTTTCTGATCTGAGCATTCATCTAATAGAGTTGAACCTTTGTTTTGATTGAGCTGTTTTGAAACATTTCTCTCGTAGAATCTGCAAGGGGACATCTGCGGAATTTTGAGGCCTATAGTGAAAAAAGAAATATCATCCCATAAAAACAACACAGAACCATTCTGTGAAACTTTTTTCTATTCTGTTCATTCATCTCATAGAGTAGACAGTTTCTTTTGACTTAGCAGTTTTGAAACACTCTTTTTGTAGAAACTCCAAGTGGACATTTGGAGTGCTTTGAGGCCTATCGTGGAAAAAGCAATATTTTCAAATAAAAACTACACAGAAGCATTTTGTGGAACTTCTTTCTGATCTGTACATTCATGTTTCAGAGTTGAACCTTTCTTTTGATTGAGCTGTTTTGAAGCACTCTTTTTGTAGAATCTGCAACTGGACATTTGGAGTGCTTTCAGGCCTATAATGGAAAAAGGAATAACTTCAAATAAAAACTACACAGAAGCATCCTGTGAAACTACTTTATGATCCGTGCATTTATCTTACAGAGTGGAAACTTTCTTTTGATTGATCTGTTTTGAAACACACTTTTTGTAGAATCTGGAAGTGGACATCTGGAGAACATTGAGGCCTACGGTGAAAAACGAAATATCTTCCCATAAAAACTACACAGAAGCATTGTGTGAAACTTCTTTCCATTCCGTGCATTCACCTCACAGAGTAGAACTTTTATTTTGATTGAGCAATTTTGAAACACTCTTTTTGTAGAATCTGCAACTCGACATTTGGAGAGCTTTGAGGCCTATCGTGGAAAAAGGAATATCTTCAAATAAAAACTACACGGAAGCATCCTGTGAAACTTCTTTCTGATCTGTGCATTCATCTAACAGAGTTGAACCTTTCTTTTGATTGACCTGTTTTGTGAAACTCTTTTTGTAGAATCTGCAAGGGGACATTTGCAGAACATAGTGGTCCATGGTGAAAAAATAAATCTCTTCCAATAAAAACTATACAGAAGCATTCTGTGTAACTACACTCTATTCTGTGCATTCATCTCACAGAGTAGAACTATTCTTTTGATTGAGAAGTTTTGAAACACTGTTTTTGTAGAATCTGCAAGTGGACATTTGGAGAGCTTTGAGGCCTATGCTGAAAAATGAAATATCTTCAAGTAAAAACTACACAGAAAACTGTTGTGAAACTTCGTTCTATTCTGTGCATGCATCTCACAGAATTGAAAATTTCTTTCGGTTGAGCAGTTTTGAAATACGCTTTTTGAAGAATCTGCAAGTGGACATTTGGAAAACATTGAGGCCTTCAGTGAAAAACGAAATACCTTCCCATAAAAATTACACAGAAGTATTCTGTGAAACTTCTTTCTAATCTGTGCACTCATCTCACAGATTGGAACCTTTCTTTTGATTGAGCGGTTTTGAAACACTTTGTGGAATCTGCAAGTGGATATTTGGAGAACATTGAGTCCTACGGTGAAAAACCTAACATTTTCCAATGAAAACAACACAGAAGCATTCTGTGAAACTTCTTTTGGGTCTTTTGATTCATGTAACAGAGTTGAACGTTTCTTTTGATTGAGCTGTTTTGAAACACTCTTTTTGTAGAATCTGCAAGTGGACACTGTGAGAACATTGGGACCTACGGTGAGACACGAAATATCTTCCCATAAAAACTAAACAGAAGCATTTTGTGAAACATTTTCTAATCTTTAAATTCACCTAACAGAGCTTAAACTTTCTTTTGATTGCACAGTTATGAAACACTCTTATTGTAGAATCTGCAAGTTGACATTTTGAGAACATTGTGGCCTGGGGTGAAGAGCAAAATATCTTCCATAAAAACTACACAGAAGCATTTTGTGAAAATTTTCTCTGTTCTGTGCTTTCATCTAACAGAGTTGAAACTTTGTTTTGATTGAGCTGTTTTGAAACACTCCTTTTGTAGAATCTGCAGGTGGATATTTGGAGAATATTGAGGCCTACATTGAAAAACCAAATATCGTCCCATAAAAACTAGAAAGCAGCATTCTGTGAAACTTGTTTCTATTCTATGCATTCACCTCACGGATTAGAACCTTTCTTTTGATTGAGTAGTTTTGAAACACTCTTTTCTTAGAATCTTCAAGTGGATATTTGGAGCACTTTGAGTCCTATCGTGGAAAAACGAATATCTTCAAATAAAAACTGCACAGAAGCATTCTGTGAAACTACTTTCTGATCTTTGCATTCATCTTACACAGTGGAACCCTTCTTTGATTGATCTGTTTTGAAACACTCTTTTTGTAGAATTTGCAAGTGGACATTTGAGAGCTTTGAAGCCTATGGTGAATAACGAAATATCTTCCCATGAAAACTACACAGAAGCATTCTGTGAAACTTCTTTCTATTCTGTGCATTCATCTGACAGTGTAGAAGCTTTCTTTTGATTGAGCAGTTTTGAAACACTCTTTTTGTAGAAATTGCAAGTGGACTTTCGAGAGCTTTGAGGCCTATGGTGAATAACGAAATATCTTACCATAAAAACTACACAGAAGCATTCAGGGAAACTTCCCTCTATTGTGTGCATTCATGTCACAGAGTTGAACCTTTCTTTTGATTGAGCAGTTTTGAAACACTCTTTTTGTAGAATCTGCAAGTTGACATTTGTGGCACTTTGAGGCCTACTGTTGAAAAAGGGGTATCTTCAAATGAAAACTACACAGAAGCATTCTGTGAAACTTCTTTCTGATCTGTGCATTCATCCAGCAGATTTGAATCTTTCTTTTGATTGATCTGTTTTGAAACACACTTTTTGTAGAATATGCCAGTGGACATTTGGAGAACATTGAGGACTATGGTGCAAAACAAAATATCTTCCCCTAAAAACTACACCGACGCATTCTGTGAAACTTCTTTCTATTCTGGGCATTCATCTCACAGAGTTGAACCTTTCTTTAATTGAGCAGTTTTGAAACACTCTTTTTGTAGTATCTGCAAGTGGACATTTGGAACGCTTGAGGCTTATCATGGAAAAAGGAACACCTTCAAATAAAAACTACACAGAATTCTGTGCAACTTCTTTTTCATCTGTGCATTCATCCAACAGAGTTGAACATTTCTTTTCATTGAGCAGTTTTGAAACACTCTTTTTGTTGAATCTGCAATTGGACATTTGTAGAACTTAGAGGCCTATGGTGAAAAATGAAATATCCTCCCATAAAAACTCTACAGAAGCATTCTGTGAAAATTTTCTCTGTTCTGTGCATTCATCCAACAGAGTTGAAACTCTCTTTTGATTGAGCTCTTTTGGAACACTCTTTTTGTAGAATCTGCAAGTGGATATTCTGAGCGCTTTGAGGACTATCGTGGAAAAAGGAATATCTTCAAATCAACACTACTTGGAAGCATCCTGTGAAACTTCTTTCCCATCTCTACACTCATCTAACAACGTTGAACCTTTGTTTTGATTGAGCTGTTTTGAAACACTATTTTTGTAGGATCTGGAAGTGGACATTTGTAGAACATTGAGGCCTGCCATGAAAAACGAAATATCTACCCATAAAAACTACACAGAAGCATTCAGTGAAACTTGTTTCTATTCTGTGCATTCACCTCACAGTGTAGAAACTTTATTTTGATTGAGCAGTTTTGAAATACTTTTTTTGTAGAATCTGCAAGTGGACATTTGGAGCGCTTTGAGGCCGATCATGGAAAAAGGAATATCTTCAAATAAAAACTACACAGAAGCATACTGTGAAACTTCTTTCTGATCTATGCATTCATCTAACAGAGTTCAACATTTCTGTTGATTGAGCTGTTTTGTAACACTCTTTTTGTAGAATCTGTAAGTGGACATTTGGAGAACATTGATGCCTATGGTGAAAAAGGAAATATCTTCCCATAAAACTACACAGAAGCCTTCTGTGAAAATTTCCTCTGTTCTCTGCATTCATCTAACAGAGTTGAAACTTTCTTCTGATTGAGCTGTTTTGGAACACTCTTTTTCTAGGATCTGCAATTGGACATTTGTAGAACATTGAGGAATACAGTGAAAAAAGAATTATCTTGTGATATAAACTACACAGAAGCATTCTGTGAAACTACTTCCTGTTCTGTGCATTCATCTCACAGAGTAGAACTATTCTTTTGATTCGGCAGTTTTGAAACACTGTTTTTGTTGAATCTGCAAGTGTACATTTGGAGAGCTTTGATTCCTATTGTGAATAACGAAATATCTTCAAGTAAAAACTACACAGAAGCATTCTGTGAAACTACTTTCTGATGTGTGCATTCTTATTATAGAGTGGAAACTTTCTTTTGGTTGATCTGTTTTGAAACACACTTTTTGTAGTATCTGCAAGTGGACATTTTGAGAAGATTGTGGCCTGCGGTGAAAAACGAAATATCTTGCCATAAAAACTACACAGAAACATTCTGTGAAACTTCTTTCTATTCTGTGCATTCATCTCACAGAGTAGAACCCTTGTTTTGATTGAGCAGTTCGGAAACACTCTTTTTGTAGAATCTGCAAGTGGACATTTGTAGACCTTTGAGGCCTATCTAGGAAAAAGTAATATCTTCAAATAAAAACTACACAGAAGCATTCTGTGAAACTTCTTTCTGATCTGTGCATTCATCTAAAAGAGTTGAACATTTCTTTTGATTGATCTGTTTTGAAACACTTTTTCTTAGAATCTACAGGTGGACATTTGGAGAACTTTGAGGCCAACTGTGAAAAACGATATATCGTCCCATAAAAACTACACAGAAGCATTCTGGGAAACTTCTTTCTATTCTGTGCATTCATCTCACAGATTAGAAATTTTCTTTTGATTTAGCAGATTTGAGACACTCTATTTGTAGTATCTGCAAGTGGACATTTGGAGAACATTGAGGCCTATTTTGAAAAACGAAATATCTTCCTATAAAAAATACAAGGAAGAATTCTGTTAAACTCCTTTCTGATCTGTGCATTCATCTTACAGAGTTGAAACTTTCTTTTGAGTGAGAAGTTTTGAAACACTCTTTTTGTAGAATCTGCAAGTGGACCATTGGAGAACATTGAGGCCTATGGTGAAAAAATATCTTCCCATAAAAACTGCACAGAAACATTCGGTGAAACTTTTTTCTGTTCTGTGCATTCATCTAACAGAGTTGAACCTTTCTTTTGATTGAGCAGTTTTGAAACACGCTTTTTGTAGAATTTGCAAGTGGACATTTTGAGAACATTGAGACCTCTGGTGAAAAAAGAAATATCTTCAAGTAAAAACTACAGTGAAGCTTTCTGTGAAACTTTTCTCTCTTCTGTACATTCACCTAACAGGGTTGAAACTTTCTTTTGAATGAGCTCTTTTGAAACAGTCTTTTTGTAGAATCTGCAAGTGGACATTAGTAGAAAATTGACCCCTACAGTGAAAAACGAAATATCTTCCTAAAAAAACTACACAGAATCATTCTGTGAAACTTCCTTCTATTCTGTGCATTTATCTCACAGAATTGAACATTTCTTTTGATTGAGTAGTTTTGAAACACTCTTTTTGTAGTATCTGCAAGTGGACATTTGGAGAACATGGAGGCCTATGGTGAAAAATGAAATATCTTAACATAAAAACTACACAGAAGGATTCTGTGAAACTACTTTCAGATCTGTGCATTCATCTAGCAGAGATGAACCTTTCTTTTGATTGAGCTGTTTTGAAACACTCTTTTTGTAGAATATGCAAGTGAACATTTGGAGAACAAAGTGGCCAACAGGGAAAAACGAATTATCTTCCCATAAAAACTAAACAAAAGAATTCTGTGAAACTTCTTTCTATTCAGTGCATTCACCTAACAGAGTAGAACCCTTGTTTAGATTCAGCAGTTTTGAAACACTCTTTTTGTAGTGTCGGCATGTGGACATTTGGAGCACTTGGAGGCCTATTGTGGAAAAAGGAATATCACCAAATAAAAACTACACAGCAGCATTCTGTGAAACTTCTTTCTGATCTGAGCATTCATCTAATGCAGTACAACTTTCATTTGATTGAGCTGTTTTGAAACACTTTCTGTAGAATCTGCAAGTGGACATTTGGAGAACATTGAGGCCTACGGTGTAAAACGAAATATCTTCCCGTAAAAACTACACAGAAGAATTCTGTGAAACTTCTTTCTATTCTGTGCGTTCATCTCACAGAGTAGAACCTTTCTTTGGATTGAGCAGTTTTGAAACACTCTTTTTGTAGAGTTTGCAAGTGGATATTTGAGAGCTTTGAGGCCTATGGTGAATAACGAAATATCTTCCCATAAAAGCTACACAGAAGCATTCAGGGAAACTTCCTTCTATTCTGTGCATTCATGTCACAGAGTTGAAACTTTCTTTTGACTGAGCAGTTTTGAAACACTCTTTTTGTAGAATCTGCAAGTGGACATTTTGGGCGCTTTGAGGCCTATTGTTGAAAAAGGAGTATCTTCAACTGAAAACTACACAGAAGCATTCTGTGAAACTTTTTTCTGATCTGTGCATTCATCCAGCAGAGTTGAATCTTTCTTTTGATTGATCTGTTTTGAAATACACTTTTGGAGAATCTGCAAGTGGACATTTTGAGCGCTTTGAGGACTATTGTGGAAAAAGGAATATCTTCAAATCAACACTACTCGGAAGCATCCTGTGAAACTTCTTTCTCATCACTGCATTCGTCTAACAGCGTTGAATCTTTGTTTTGATTGAGCAGTTTTGAAAAACTCTTTTTGTAGAATCTGCAAGTGGACATTTGGTGCGCTTTGACGCCTATTGTTGGAAAAAGAGTATCTTCAACTGAAAACTACACAGAAGCATTCTGTGAAACTTCTTTCTCATCACTGCATTCGTCTAACAGCGTTGAATCTTTGTTTTGATTGAGCAGTTTTGAAAAACTCTTTTTGTAGAATCTGCAAGTGGACATTTGGTGCACTTTGACGCCTATTGTTGGAAAAAGAGTATCTTCAACTGAAAACTACACAGAAGCATTCTGTGAAACTTCTTTCTGATTTGTGCATTCATCCAGCAGAGTTGAATCTTTCTTTTGATTGATCTGTTTTGAAACACTTTTTGTAGAATCTGCTAGTGGACATTTGGAGAACCTTGCAGCCTATGCTGAAAAACGAAATATCTTCCCCTAAAAACTACACAGAAGCATTCTGTGAAACTTCTTTCTATTCTGGGCATTCATCTCACAGAGTAGACCCTTTCTTTAATTGAGCAGTTTTGAAACACTCTTTTTGCAGAATCTGCAAATGGACGTTTGGAACGCTTGAGGCTTATCGTGGAAAAAGGAACATCTTCAAATAAAAACTACACAGAAGCATTCTGTGCAACTTCTTTCTCATCTGTGCATTCATCCAACAGAGTTGAACATTTCTTTTGATTGAGCAGTTTTGAAACACTCTTTTTGTTGAATCTGCAAGTGGACATTTGGAGAACATTGAGGCCTATGGTGAAAAACTAAATATCTTCCCATAAAAACTCTACAGAAGCATTCTGTGAAAATTTTCTCTGTTCTGTGCATTCATCCAACACAGTTGAAACTTTCTTTTGATTGAGCTCTTTTGGAACACTCTTTTTGTAGAATCTGCAAGTGGACATTTTGAGCGCTTTGAGGACTATCGTGCAAAAAGGAATATCTTCAAATCAACACTACTCGGAAGCATCCTATGAAACTTATTTCTCATCTCTGCATTCATCTAACAGCGTTGAACCTTTGTTTTCATAGAGCTCTTTTGAGACACTCTATTTGTAGGATCTGCAAGTGGACATTTGGAAAAAATTGAGTCCTATGGTGAAAAATGAAATATCTTCCCATAAAAACTACACAGAAGCATTCAGTAAAACTTCTTTCTGACCTATGCATTCATCTAACAAAGTTCAACATTTCTGTTGATTGAGCTGCTTTGTAACACTATTTTTGTAGAATCTGCAAGTGGCGATTTGTAGAACATTGAGGCCTATGTTGAAAAATGTAATATCTTCTCATAAAATCTACACAGAAGCATTCTGTGCAACTTCGTTCTGATCTGTGCATTCATCTAACAGAGTTCAACATTTCTGTTGATTGAGCTGCTTTGTAACACTATTTTTGTAGAATCTGCAATGGACATTTGGAGCACTTTGAGGCCTATGGTGAAAAACGAAATATCTTCATAAAAAAACTACTCAGAATCATTATGTGAAACTTCCTTCTAATCTATACGTTCATCTAACAGAGTTTAAAGTTTCTTTTGATTGCACAGTTTTGAGACACTCTTTTTGTAGGATCTGCAAGTGGACATTTGGAAAAAATTGAGTCCTATGGTGAAAAATGAAATATCTTCCCATAAAAACTACACAGAAGCATTCAGTAAAACTTCTTTCTATTCTGTGCATTCACCTCACAGAGTAGAAACTTTATTTTTATTGAGCAGTTTTGAAACACTTTTTTTTTGTAGAATCTGCAAGTGGACATCTGGAGCGCTTTTAGGCCTATCGTGGATAAAGGAAAATCTTCAAATAAAAACTACACACAAGCATACTGTGAAACTTCTTTCTGACCTATGCATTCATCTAACAAAGTTCAACATTTCTGTTGATTGAGCTGCTTTGTAACACTATTTTTGTAGAATCTGCAAGTGGCGATTTGTAGAACATTGAGGCCTATGTTGAAAAATGTAATATCTTCTCATAAAATCTACACAGAAGCATTCTGTGCAACTTCGTTCTGATCTGTGAATTCATCTAACAGAGTTGAAAGTTTTTTTTGATTGAGCTGTTGAAACACTGTTTTCGTAGAATCTGCAATTGAACATTTTGCGAACATTGAAGCCTATGGTGAAAAACAATATATCTTCCCATAAAAACTACACAGAAGCATTCTGTGAAACTTCTTTCTAATCCGTACGTTCATCTAACAGAGTTTAAAGTTTCTTTTGATTGCACAGTTTTGAAACACTATTCTTGCAGAATCTGCAAGTGGATATTTGTAGAACATTGTTTCCTATGGTGAAAAAGGAAGTATCTTCCCATAAAACTACACAGAAGCCTTCTGTAAAAATTTCCACTGTTCTCTGCATTCATCTAAAAGAGTTGAAACTTTCTTCTGATTGGGCTGTTTTGGACCACTCTTTTTGTAGAGTCTGCAAGTGGACATTTTGAGCGCTATGAGGCCTATTGTGGAAAAAGGAATATCTTCAAATAAACACTACACAGAAGAATCCTGTGAAACTTCTTTGTGATCTCTGCATTCATCTAACAGCGTTGAAACTTTGTTCTGATTGTGCTGTTTTGAAACACTCTTTTTGTAGGATCTGCAAGTGGACGTTTGAGAACATTGAGGCCTTTGGTCAAAAACGAAATATCTTCCCTTAAAAACTGCACAGAAGCATTCTGTGAAACTTCTTTCAATTCTGTGCATTCACCTCACAGAGGAGAAACTTTAGTTTGATTGAGCAGTTTGAAACACTTTTTTTGTAGAATCTGCAAGTGGACTCTTGGAGCGCTTTGAGGCCTATCATGGAAAAAGTAATATCTTCAAATAAAAACTACACAGAAGCATACTATGAAACTACTTTCTGATCTGTGCATTCATCTAACAGAGTTCAACATTTCTTTTGGTTGAGCTGTTTTGTAACACTCTTTTTGTTGAATCTGTATGTGGACATTTGCAGAACATTGAGGCTTATGGTGAAAAACGAAATATCTTCCCATAAAAACTACACAGAAGCATTCTGTGAAACATTTTTCTGTTCTGTGCATTCATCTCACAAAGTTGAAGTTTCTTTTGATTGAGCAGTTTTGAAACACTCTTTTTGGAGAATCTGCAATTGGATGTTTGCAGAACATTGAGGCTTATGGTGAAAAACGAAATATCTTTCATGAAAACTACACAGAAGCATTCTGTGAAAGTTCTTTCTAATCTTGCATTCATCTCACAAAGCTGAAACTTTCTTTTGATTGAGCAGTTTTGAAACACTCTATTTGTGGAATCTGCAAGTGGACATTTCGAGAACATTGAGTCCTATTGTGAAAAACATAATATCTGCCCATAAAAGGAACATGGAAGCATTCTGTGAAACTTCTTTCAGATCTGTGCATTCATGTAACAGAGTTGAACGTTACTTTTGATTGAGCTGTTTTGAAACACTCTGTTGTAGAATCTGCAAGTGGACATTTTGAGAACACTCAGGCCAACGTTGAATAACGTAATGTCTTCCCATAAAAACCACACAGAAGCATTCTGTGAAACTTCTTTCTAATCTCTCCATTCATCTAAAAGAGTTGAAACTTTCTTCTGATTGGGCTGTTTTGGACCACTCTTTTTGTAGAGTCTGCAAGTGGACATTTTGAGCGCTATGAGGCCTATTGTGGAAAAAGGAATATCTTCAAATAAACACTACACAGAAGAATCCTGTGAAACTTCTTTGTGATCTCTGCATTCATCTAACAGCGTTGAAACTTTGTTCTGATTGTGCTGTTTTGAAACACTCTTTTTGTAGGATCTGCAAGTGGACGTTTGGAGAACATTGAGCCTTCCGTGAAAAACGAAATATCTTCCCATAAAAACTGCACAGAAGCATTCTGTGAAACTTCTTTCTATTCCGTGCTTTCATCTCACAGAGTAGAAACTTTGTTTAGTTTGAGCAGTTTGAAACAATATTTTTGTAGAATCTGCAAGTGGACATTTGGAGCACTTTGAGGCCTATCGTGGAAAAAGTAATATCTTCAAATATAAACTATACAGAAGCATGCTGTGAAACTACTTTCTGATCTGTGCATTCATCTAACAGAGTTCAACATTTCTGTGGATTGAGCTGTTTTGTAACTAACTTTTTGTAGAATCTGTAAGTGTACATTTGCAGAACATTGAAGCCTATGGTGAAAAACGAAATATCTTCCCATGAAAACTACACAGAAGCATTCTGTGAAACATTTTTCTGTTCAGTACTTTCATCTCACAGAGTTGAAGTTTCTTTTGAATGAGCAGTTTTGAAACACTCTTTTTGTAGAATCTGCAAGTGGATGTTTGCAGAACATTGAGGTCTATGGTGAAAAACGAAATATCTTCCCATAAAAACTACACAGAAGAATTGTGTGAAACTCCTTTCTAATCTTGCATTCATCTCACAGAGTTGAAGATTTCTTTTGATTGAGCAGTTTTGAAACACTCTTTTTGTGGAATCTGCAAGTTTACATTTGGAGAACATCGAGAACTACGGTGAAAAACATAATATCTCTCCATAAAAGCAACACGGAAGCATTCTGTGAAACTTCTTTCAGATCTGTGCATTCATGTAACGGAGTTGAACCTTTCTTTTGATTGAGCTGTTTTGAAACACTCTTTTGTAGAATCAGCAAGTGGACATTTCGAGAACATTGAGGCCAACATTGAATAACATAATATCTTCTCATAAAAACTACACAGAAGCATTCTGTGAAACTTCTTTCTAATCTCTGCATTCATCTAACAGAATTTGAAATTTCTTTTGATTGCGCACTATTGAAACACTCTTATTGTAGAATCTGCAATTGGACATTTTGAGAACATTGAGGCCGATGGTGAAAAACGAAATATCTTCCCATAAAAACTACACAGAAGCATCCTGTGAAACTTCTTCCTGGTCTGTGCATTCATCTAACAGATTTGAACCTTTCTTTTGATTGAGCTGTTTTGAAATACACTTTTTGTAGAATCTGCAAGTGGACATTTGGAGAACATTCAGGCCTAAAGTGAAAAACTAGCTATCTTCCCATAAAAACTACACTGAAGGATTCTGTGAAACTTTTCTCTGTTTTGTGCACTCATCTAACAGAGTTGAAACTTTCGTTTGAATGAGCTGCTTTGAAACACTCTTTTTGTAGAATCGGCAAGAGGACATTTTCAGAACATTGAGGCTAATGGTGAGAAATGAAGTATCTTCCCATAAAAACTACACAGAAGCATTCTTTGAAAGTTCTTTCTATTCTGTGCATTCATCTCACAGAATATAACCTTTCTTTTGATTGAGGAGTTTTGAAACACTCTTTTTCTAGAATCTGCAAGTGGACATTTGGAGCGCTATGAGGCCTATCGTGGAAAAAGGAATATCTTCAAATAAAAACTACACAGAAGCATTCTGTGAAACTTCTCTCTGGTCTATGCATTCGACTAACAGAGTTGAACCTTACTTTTGATTGAGCAGTTTTGAAACACTCTTTCTGTATAAACTGCAAGTGGACATTTGGAGCGCTTTGAGGCCAATGTGGAAAAAGGAATATCTTCAAATAAAAACTACACAGAAGCACTCTGTGAAACTTCTTTCTGGTCTTTGCATTCCTCTAACAGAGTTGAACATTTCTTTTGTTCGATCTGTTTGGAAACACTCTTTTTGTAGTATCTGCAGTTGGACATTTGGATAACATTTAGGCCTATAGTGAAAAACGAAATATCTTCCCATAAAAACTACACAGAAGGATTCTGTGAAACTTTTCTCTGTTCTGTGCATTCATTTTACAGAGTTGAAACTTTCTTGTGATTGAGCTGTTTTGAAAATCTCTTTTTGTAGAATCTGCAAATGGACATTTGGAGAACATTGAGGCCTAAGGAGAAGAACAAAATATCTTCCCATAAAAACTACACAAAAGCATTCTGTGAGACTTCTTTCTATTCAGTGCATTTATCTCACAGAGTTTAATCTTTGTTTTGATTGAGCAGTTTTGAACCACTCTTTTTGTAAAATCTGCAAGTGGACATTTGTAGAGCATTGCGGCCTTTGGTGAAAAACGAAATATCTTCAAGTAAAAACTACACAGAAGCATTCTGTGAAACTTCTTTCAGATCTGTGCATTCATCTAACAGAGTTGAAGCTTTCTTTTGATTGAGCTATTTTGAAACCCTCTTTTTGTAGAATCTGCAAGTGGACATTTGGAGAACATTGAGGCCTGCGGTAAAAAACGTAATACCTTCCCATAAAAAGTACACGGAAGCATTCTGTGAAACTTCTTTCTGATCTGTGCATTCATGTAACAGAGTTCAACCTTTCTTTTGATTGAGATGCATTCAAACTCTCTTTTGTAATATCTTCAATTGTAGATTTTGCCAACATTGAGGCCTAAGTTGAAAAACGAAATATCTTCCCATAAAAACTGCACCGAGGAGTTCTGTGAAACTTCTTTCTATTCTGTGGAGTGGAGTGGCATATATTCTAGTGGAAAAGAATGGAATGGAATGGAATGGAAGAGAATGGAGTGGAGGGGAATGCAATGGAATGGAATGGAAAGGAATGGAATGGAATGGAATACGATGGAAAAAAATGCAGTGGAGTGTAATGGAGTGCAATGGAATGGAATGGAATAGAATGAATAAAATGCAGTGGAGTGCAGTGGAGTGGAATGGAAAAGAAAGGAAAGAGTGGAGTGGAAAGGAATGGAATGGAATGAAATAAAATGGAATGGAATGGAGTGGATTGGAATGGAATGGAATGGAATGGAATGGAATGGAATGGAATGCAATGCAATGGAATGGAATGGAAAGCAATGGAATGGAATGGATTGGAATGGAATGGAATGGAATGGAATGGAATGGAATGGAATGGAAAGGAATGGAATACAATGGAATGGAATAAAAAGGAATGGAATGGAATGGAATGCAGTGGAGTGGAGTGCAGTGTACTGGAATTGAAAGGAATGGAGAGGAGAGTAGTGGAGTGGAGAGGAATGGGAAGGAATGAAATCGATTGGAGTGGATTGGAGTGGAATGGAGGGGAGTAGTGTGGACTCAGGTGGACTGCAATGGAATGGAATAGAATAGAATGGAAGGGAATGCAGGGGATTGGAGTGCTGTTGCATGGAGTTAAATGGCATGGAATCGAATGGAATGATATGGAAAGGAACGGAAGGCAACAGAATGGATCAGAATGTAATGGAATGCAATGGAATGGAATGGAGTGGCTTGGAATGGATTAGAATGGAATAGAATCAAATGGAATGGAATGCACTGGAATGAAATGGAAGGCAAAGCAATGCAATAGAATTAAATGGAACAAACTGCAGTGGAGTGCAGTGGAAGGGAATGGAGAAGAAAGGATGGGAGTGGAGTGGAGTGGAATGGAATGGAGAAAAGTGCTGTTGAGTGTAGTCGACTTGAATGGAGAAGAAAGGAAGGGAGTGCAGTGGAGTGGAATGGAATGGAATGGAATGGAAAGGAGTCAACTGGAATGGAGACAAATCGGAAGGGAATAGAAAGGAATGGAATGGAATGGAATGGAGTGGAATGGAGTGGAGTGCAGTGGAATGTAGTGAAGTGGAGTGGAGTGGAATGCAGTGGAAGGGAATGGAAAGGAATGGAATAGAATAGAATGGAATGGAATGGAAAAATGCAGAGGAGAGCAGTGGTGTGGAATGGCAAAGAAAGGCAGGGAGTGGAGTGGAGTGGAATGGAGTGGAATGGAAGGGAATGGAATGGAATGGAAGAGTGGATTGGAATGGAGGCGAATGGGAAGGAATGGAAAGCAGTGGTGTGGAGAGGAGTGGAGTGCAGAAGAGTTGATTTGAATGGAATGGAATGGAATTAATGGAAAAAAGTGGACTGTAGGGAAATGAAATGGAGAAGAAAGGAACGGAGTGGAGTGGTGTGGCATGGAATGGTATATGGTATGGAATGGAATGGAGTCGACTGGAATGGAGGCGAATGGGAAGGAATGGAATTCAGTGGAGTGTAGAGGAGTGGAGTGGAGAAGAGTGGATTTGAATTGAATGGAATGGATGCAATGAAATGAAATGGAATGGGATGGAGTGGAGTGCAGTGTATTGGAAATGAATGGTATGGAGAGGAGTGTAGTGGAGTGGAGTGGAATGGGAAGGAATGGAATGGAGTGGAATGGAGTGGAGTGGAGTGTAGAGGAGTGGAGAGTAGTAGAGTGGATTCAGGTGGAATGGATTGGAATGGAATAGAATGGAATGGAATGGAATGCAGTGGATTGGAATGGAGTTGCGTGGAGTGGAATGGAATGGAATGGAATGGAATGGAATGGAATGGAATGGAATGGAAAAAAGTGCAGTGGAGTGCAGTGGAGTGGAATGGAGAAGAAAGGAATGGAGTGGAGTGGAATGGAGTGGAATGGAATGGAATGGAATGGAATGGAATGGAATGGAATGGAATGGAATGGAATGGAATGGAATGGAATGGATTGGAGTGGAGTGGAGTGGATTCTAGTGGAAAAGAATGGAATGGAATGGAATGGAATGGAATGGAATGGAATGGAATGGAATGGAATGGAATGGAATGGAATGGAATGGAATGGAATGGAATGGAATGGAATGGAATGGAATGGAATGGAATGGAATCGAATGGAATGGAGTGGAATGGAATGGAATGGAAAGGAATGGATTGAAATGGAGTGGACTGTAATGGAGGAGAATGAAAGGAATGGAATGCAGTGGAGTGGAGAGGAGTGGAATGGAAAAAAGTGCAGTGGAGTGGAATGGAAAAGAATGGAATGGAAAGGAAATGAATAGAATGGAATTGAATGGAATGGAATGGAATGGTATGGACTGGAATGGAATGGGATGGAATGGAATAGAAAAAAGTGGAGAGGAGTACAGTGGAGTGGAATGGAGAAGAAAGGAATGTAGTGGAGTCGAGTGGAATGGAGTGGAATGGAGTGGAATAGAATGGAATGGAATGGAATAGAATGGAATGGAATGGAATGGAATGGAATGGAATGGAATGGAATGGAATGCAATGGTATGGAATGGAATGGAATGAAAAAAATTGCAGTGGAGATTAATGGGGTGGAATGGAGAAGAAAGGAAAAGAGTGTAGAGGAATGGAATGGAATGGAATGGAATGGAACGGAATGGAATGGAATGGAATGGAATGGAATGGAAAAATGTGCAGTGGAGTGTAGTGTAGTGGAATGGAGAAGAAAGGAAGGGAGTGGAATGGAGTGTTATGGAGTGGAATGGAATGGAATGGAATGGAATGGAATGGAATGGAATGGAATGGAATGGAATGGAATGGAAAGGAATGGAATGGAATGGAATGGAATGGAATGGAATGGAATGGAATGGAATGGAATGGAATGGAATGGAAGGGAATGGAATGGAATGGAAGGGAATGGAAGGAAATGGAATGGAACGGAATGCAATGGATTGGAGTGGAGTGGAGTAGATTCTAGTGGAAAAGAATGGAATGGAAAGGAAATGAATAGAATGGAATTGAATGGAATGGAATGGAATGGAATGGAATGGAATGGAAAAAAGTGCAGTGCAGTGTGGTGGAGTTGAATGGAGAAGAAAGGAAGGGAGTGGAGTGGAATAGAGTGGAATTGAATGGAAAGGAATGGAATGGAATGTAGTGCACTGGAATGGAGGCGAATGGTAAGCAATGGAATACAGTGGAGTGGAGAGGAGTGGAGTGGAGAAAAGTGTATTTCAATTGAATGGAATGGAATGCAATGGAATGGAATGGAATGGAATGGAATGGAATGGAATGGAATGGAATGGAATGGAATGGAATTGAATGGAATGGAATGGAATGGAATGGAATGGAATGGAATGGAATGGAATGGAATGGAATGGAATGGAATGGAATGGAATGGAATGGAATGGAATGGAATGGAATGGAATGGAATGGAATGGAATGGAGTGGATTGGAATGGAGGTGAATGGGAAGGAATGGAATGCAGTGGAGTGGAGAGGAGTGGAGTGGAGAAGAGTGGATTTGAATGGAATGGAATGGAATGGAATGGATTGGAGTGGAGTGGAGTGGATTCTAGTGGAAAAGAATGGAATGGAATGGAATGGAATGGAATGGAATGGAATGAAAAAATTGCATTGGAGTGTAGTGGAGTGGAATGGAGAAGAAAGGAAGGGAGTGGAGTGGAGTGGAATGGTGTGGAATTGCATGGAATGGAATGGAATGGTATGAAATGGAATGGAATGCAATGGAGTGGACTGGATTGGAGGCGAATGGGAAGTTATGGAATGCAGTGGAGTGGAGAGGAGTGGAGTGGATAAGATTGGATTTGAATGGAATGGAATGGAATGGAATGGATTGGACTGGAACGGAGACGATTGGGAAGGAATGGAAAGCAGTGGAGTGGAGAGGAGTTCTGTGGAGAAGAGTGGATATGAATTCGATGGAATGGAAAGCAATGGAATGGAACAGAATGGAATGCAGTGCGTTGGATTGGAGTGGATTGGAGGAGAATGGAATTTAATGGAAAGTAATGGAATGGAATGCAATACAATGGAATGGAATGAAAAGGAATGGAATGGAATGGAGTGGAGTGGAGTGGAGTGCAGTGGAGTGTAATACAGAAGAAACGAAGGGAGTGGAGTGGAGTGGAATAGAATGGAATGGAATGGAATAGAATGGAATGGAATGGAATAGAATGGAATGGAATGGAATGGAATGGAATGGAATGGAATGGAATGGAATGGAATGGAATGGAATGGAATGGAATGGAACGGAATGGAATGGAATGGAATGGAATGCAATGGAATGGAATGGAATGGAATGGAATGGAATGGAATGGAATGGAATGGAATGGAATGGAATGGACTAAAAAAAAGTGCAGTGGAGTGCAGTATAGTGAAATGGAGAAGAAAGGAAGTTAGTGGAGTGGAATGGAGTGAAATGGAATGGAATGGAATGGAAAAAAGTAAAGTGCAGTGCAGTGGAGTGTAATAGAGAAGAAACGAAGGGAGTGGAGTGGAGTGGAATGGAGTGGAAAAGAATGGAATGGAATGGAATAGAATGGAATGGAATGGAATGGAATGGATTGAAATGGAATGGAGGTGAATGGGAAGGAATGGAATGCAGTGGAGTGGAGGGGATTGAAGTGGAGAAGAGTGAATTTGAATGGAATGGAATGGAATGGAATGGAATGGAATGGAATGGAATGGAATGGAATGGAATGGAATGAAGTGGAGTGGAGTGGACTCTAGTGGAAAGAAATGAAATGGAACAGAAATGAATGGAATGGAACAGAATGGAATGGAAAGGAATGGAAAAAAGTGCAATGTTGTGTAGTGGAGTGGAACAGAGAAGAAAGGAACGGAGTGGAATGGAGTGTTATAGAGTGGAATGGAATTGAATGGAAAGGAAAGGAATGGAATGGAATGGAAAGGAATGGAATGGAATGGAATGGAATGGAATGGAATGGAATGGAATGGAATGGAATAGCAATGGAATGGAATGGAATGGAATGGACTGGAGAGGAATGGAATGGAATGGAATGAAATGGAAAAAAGTGCAGTCGAGTGCAGTGGAGAAGAATGGAGAAGAAAGGAAGGGAGTGGTGTGGTGTGGAATGGAATGGAATGGAATGGAATGGAATGAACTGGAATGGAATCGAATGGAATGGAATGGAATGGAATGGAATGGAATGGAAAGGAATGGAATGGAATGGAAAAAGTGTATTGGAGTGTAGTGGAGTGGAATGGAGAAGAAAGGAATGGAGATGAGTTCTGTGAAATGGAGTGGAATGGAATGGAATGGAATGGAATGGAAAGGAATGGAATGGAATGGAAAGGAATGGAATGGAAATGACTAGAATGGAGGCCAATGGGAAGGAGTGGAATATAGTGGATTGGAGAGGAACGGAGTGGAGAAGAGTGCATTTGGATTGAATGGAATGGAATGGAATGGATTGGAGTGTAGTGGAGTGGATTCTAGTGGAAAAGAATGGAATGGAATGGAACGGAATGGAAAGTAATGGAATGGAATGGAATATAATGGAATGGAATAAAATGGAATGGAAAAGAGTGGAAAGGAGTGTAATGGAATGGAATGGAAGGGAATGGAATTGAAAGGACAGGAACAGAATATAAAAAAAGTGCAGTGGAGTGCAGTGGAGAAGAATGGAGAAGAATGGAAGGGAGTGGTGTGGAGTGGAATGTAGTAGAAAGGAATGGAATGTAATGAAATGGACTGGAATGGTATGGAGTGGATTGCAATGAATGGAATGGAATGGAATGGAATGGAATGGAATGGAATGGAATGGAATGGAATGGAATGCAATGGAATGGAATGGAATGGAATGGAATGGAATGGAATGGAATGGAATGGAATGGAATGGAATGGAATGGAATGGAATGGAATGGAATGGAATGGAATGGAATGGAATCGAGTGGAGTGGAGTGGAGTGGAATGGAATGGAGTGGAATGGAATGGAATGGAATAGAGTGGACTGGAATGGAGGTGAATGGGAAGGAATGGAATGCAGTGGTGTGGAGAGAAGTGGAGTGCAGAAGAGTCTATTTGAATGGAATGGAATGGAATGGAATTAATGGAAAAAAGTGAAGTGGAGTGTAGTGGAATGGAATGGAGAAGAAAGGAATGGAGTGGAGTGGTGTGGAATGGAATGGAATGGAATGGAATGGAATGGAATGGAATGGAATGGAATGGAATGGAATGGAATGGAGTGGAATGGAATGGAATGGAATGGAATGGAATGGAATGGAATGGAATGGAATGGAATGGAATGGATTGGAGTGGAGTGGAGTGGAGTGCAGTGGAGTGGAATGGAAAAGAATGGAAGGGAGTGGAGTGGAGTGGAATGGAGTGGAATGGAATGGAATGGAATGGAGTGGAGTGGATTGGAATGGAGTGGAATTGAATGGAATGGAATGGAACGGAATGGAATGAATGGAATGGAATGGAATGGAATGGAATGGAATGGAATGGAAGGGAATGAATGGAAAAAATTTCAGTGGAGTGTAGTGGAGTGGAATGGAGAAGAAAGAAAGGAGTGGAGTGGAGTGGAATGGAGTGTAATGGAATGGAATGGAATGGAATGGAATGGAATGGAATGGAATGGAATGGAATGGAATGGAATGGAATGGACTGGAATGGAATGGAATGGAATGGAATGGAATGGAATGGAATGGAATGGAATGGAATGGAATGGAACGGAACGGAACGGAATGGAATGGAATGGAATGGAATGGAATGGAATGGAATGGAATGGAATGGAATGGAATGGAATGGAATGGAATGGAATGGAATGGAATGGAATGGAATGGAATGGAATGGAAATGGATGGAATAGAAAGAAATGTAATGGAATGAAATGGAAAAAAGTGCAGTGGGGTGTAGTGGAGTGGAATGGATAAGAAAGGAAGGGAGTGCAGTGGAGAGCAAAGGAGTGGAAGAGACTCGAATGGAATGGAAGGGATTGGAAAGGAGTGGACTGGAATGGAATGGAATGGAATGGAATGGAATGGAATGGAATGGAATGGAATGGAATGGAATGGAATGGAATGGAATGGAATGGAATGGAATGGAATGGAATGGAAAAAAGTGCAGTGGAGTGCAGTGGAGTGGAATGGAGAAGAAAGGAAGGGAGTGGAGTGGAGTGGAATGGAGTGGAATGGAATGGAATGGAATGGAATGGAATGGAATGGAATGGAATGGAATGGAATGGAATGGAATGGAATGGAATGGAATGGATTGGAGTGGAGTGGATTCTAGTGGAAAAGAATGGAATGGAATGGAATGGAATGGAATGGAATGGAATGGAATGGAATGGAAAAAAGTGCAGTGGAGTGTAGTGGAGTTGAATGGAGAAGAAAGGAAGGGAGTGGAGTGGAGTAGAATGGCGTGGAATGGAATGGAATGGAATACTATGTAGTGCACTGGAATGGAGGCGAATTGGAAGGAATGGAATGCATTGGATTGGAATGGAATGGAATGAAGGGGACTGGAATGGAATGCAATGGAATGGAATGGAGTGGAGTGGAGTGGAATGGAATGGAGGGAATGCAATCGAGTGGAATGGAATGGAGGGAATGCAATAGAATGGAATGGAATGGAGTTGAATGGAGTATGGTCGAGTGCAGTGGAGTGCAGTGGAGTGGAATGGAATGGAATGGAATGGAATGGAATGGAATGGAATGGAATGGAATGGAATTGAATGGAATGGAGTGGCCTGGAATGGAGTAAAATGGGAAGGAGTTGAATGGAATGGAATGGAATGGAATAGAGTGACATTTAGTGGAGTGGAGTGAAGTGGAATGGAATGGAATGGATGGGAATGGAATGGAATGGAATGCAGTGGAGTAGAGTGGAGTACAGTGGATTGGCATGGGATGGAATGGAATGCAGTGGAGTGGAGTGTGATGGAGTGGAGAGGATTCGAATGGAATGGAATGGAATGGAATGGAGTGGAATGGAGTGTGATGGAATGGAATGGAAAGGAATGGAATGGAATGGAATGAAGTGGTTTGGAATGCAGTGGAGTGGAATGGAATGGAAAGAATGGAATGGAATGGCATGGAATGGAATGGAATGGAATGGAATGGAATGGAATGGATTGAATGAATGGAATGGATTGAATGAATGGAATGGAGTGATG